>PISX010019262.1:0-38565 GCA_004024625.1 Mellivora capensis
GGCTAACTGTTTGGCCCTGGAGGCCTAGTTTTTTAGCCCATCTTGGCTTTTGACTCACCTTCCTCACTAAGTTAAACATATCTAGCTTTTGATTTAAAGTGAGAGACACATGGCTCTTGCTTTCACTTAAAGACTTAGAGGCCATTTAGGGTTATCAATTTGCTTAATATCAATATTGTTATGTCTCAAGGAATCGGGAGGGTTGAGGAGATGGGGAGAGATGGGATAATGGCCAATCATTATTGCTTAAGTTTCACTTCTTATGCGGTTACAGTGTATTGTGCTCCCAAACCATTACAATAGTCACATCAAACATCACTGGTAACAGATCACCAGAACAAATAGAACAATAATGAAAAGGTTTGAAATACCGTGAGAGTTACCCACATATGGTACAGAGAGAGGCATGAAGTGAGCAAATACTCTTGGTGAAATGGTGCCCAAAGACTTGCTCAAGGATGCAGGTTTGCTTCCTTTTGTAAAAAGTGTGATAAAGCACAAAACAGTCAAGCAAGGTGTATCTGTGCTTTCAGATATTATGCTTCAAAATGAATACTTAGGGTTTTATGATGCTCAGAAATATTAGAGTTTCTGAACGCAAATATTAGAGTTTCTGAACGCATATAATAGTATATCAGTACAAATCCAGATAATCTTTCTGACCAGGTTAGTATGCTGTTATGCAGAGGAGTCTGTATTATAATAATGGGAATTATAAGAAACCCATGAGTATTATTATTTTCCTCTTCGTTTTCCCATTTGGAATCTTTCTAAAAATTCTAAGATCATGTTGGACATTTGAAGAAAATAACCTTAAGAAATCCTGATCTTAGGTGTGTTTATATATCTTCAGATTCAGTGTTTATGTCACTGACCTGAAGGACAGTCAGTTAAAGCTCTGGAAGTTAAATCCGTAGAGCAGATCCCCATAAGAACCTAAGGAAAGCATTTCAGGGCTCCTCTTGATATCGTAGGTAAAATCCTTATGGTGAAACACATGAAAGTAAGTTGGGGAGATAAGGGATGAATCAAAGAAATCTGTAGCAGTGTGGTAAGAAATTATTTTTAGCTTTTCAAAAATGAAAGATTTTGCAAATGATATCCCAAGTGTGATAAAACAGAAAAGTTAATGGTAGGAATTGATGAAAGTACTTGGAGAAAGCAATTTAGGAGCATATATTAGATCCTTAGAATTAGGAGATCTTTTTGTCCAGTAAATTTTCTTCTGATTAATTTATTTCAAGAAATCTATCCTAAGTGAAGAGATTTTTTTCTGTCTGAAAGTTTCACCCCTCATTTCACAAAATTTTTAAAATTCTCATACCCAAACAAAGATTAAGTTATTAGACCATGACTACACTTATGTGTAGTTTTTTAAAAGGTATAGAAGAAAAGCTGCAAGTCTAACATCAGTGTTGAGAGTAGTTATCATGGAATGTTGGGGTTTTTTTCTTTGTTTTGTTTTGTTTTTCCCACTGCTGCCTTACTAAATTTGCATTTTTCCATTAGTGAAAAAATAGTTTCTAGGCGAAATCCTGTTTGAAGACATTATGCCATCTGACCTTCCAACTTTTTATTCTGTGGTGAATTATTAGCAGAGTTTTAGGGGATCATCTAGATTGCTTTCCTCCATCACTTTTGCCTCTCTTTCCTGTGTTAATACTTACAACACGATGCATAACTATGTTTTAGACCTCCAAGCAATGTTTTTTCCTATGTAACTTTGCTAAATGCATTTGGTGCTTCCCAAAACTTTTTCAAGAGTAATCACAGGTATAGTAAACTAGGGTATGATGGTTATATATGTATTTTCCTGATTTTAGGATTTTCCTTTTAAATGCAAATGGGATGCTTATAATATAATAGTACATTGTATAAATCCTGGTTATGATTTTGATCAGGTTGGTAGATATTTCAGTCCTTAGACCAACCAGTTAAAAAAAAAAAAGTAAAGATGTATAGCCAAAAAGTCAATAGAGACATTAAAATGAAATGTTAAAAAATGATCTAATAGTATAAAAAAGGCAGTAAAGGAAAGAAGGGGAACAGTAGAGGAAACAAATGGAAAACAAATAATAAAATGATAAACCTAAACTGTAGCAATAATTATATTAAACATTAATGGACAAAACACTCCAGTTGAAAACTAGAAATTGTCTAAAAGGAGTAGACAAGGCTCACTTAAATGCTGCCTACAAGAGGTATGCTTTCACTGTAGCGAGACAGATAGGTTGAAAATAGATAACTGGGTAAAGGTATACTGTGCAAATGGTAATTAAGTGAAGGCCAGAGTGGCTATGTTAATAGCATATAAAATCTATTTTAAGACATAAACTATTACCAGAACTAAAGACAGACAGTGACAGATTGGACAGATTCATCAGGAGGAATGTGGATCATAGATATGTACATCATAAGAGAGCCCAGTTTGAGGCAAAAATTTGATAATTAAAGGGAAAAGTGGACAGTTTGACAGTCATAGTTGCAAATTTTTATATCTCTAACCAATTAATAGAATAACTAGATAAAGAAATCAATAACTAAAGAAAATCTGAAAAATATCAAGCTCATTGACTTAATTGGTATCTTTAAAAACTGCACCCACCATCCTCAGAATATATATCTTTTTTCATGTATGAATACTAGAATGATAGAACACCAGGATAAATTATATGCTTGCATTGAAGTCCCAGTAAGTTTTATGAAACTGTAAGAATTCTGTAAGAATTATAAGAAATAGAAGAAGTATAAGAATATGTTCTCTGGGGATGCCTGGGTGGCTCAGTTGGTTAAGCCGCTGCCTTCAGCTCAGGTCATGATCCCAGGGTCCTGGGATTGAGCCCCACATCGGGCTCCTTGCTCAGCGGGGAGTCTGCTTCTCCCTCTGCCTCTGCCTGCCACTCTGCCTGCTTGTGCTCTCTCTCTCTGACAAATAAATAAATAAAATCTTAAAAAAAAAAAAAAGTTCTCTGACTACAGTGGAAGTTTATCAGAATATCTAGGACAGCCTCAGATGTTTGGCAATTAAAAACAGTGTTTTGAACTGCATGATAATGAAAATACAATATATCAAAATTTATGAGATGTATTAGAGTGGTGTTTAGAGAGAAATTGATAACTTTAAATGCTTCTGGTAGAAAAGAAGAATGATCTTAAATCAGTTATCTAAATTTCACTGTAAGAAACTTGAATAAGAAGAAATTGAACCCAAAGTGGCTGCCCCCATCTGCCCTTCCTTTCCCCTTACAATCTCTGCAACAGTTAATATGAGAGCCAGCACTCTCCTTGCTGCCAGTGGGCTGACCTGCTTTTAGCACTCAGTGAAAATGCCATGTACTTGGAGCATCGTTGAAAATAACAGTGGTGTCAGTTTAGGTGACAAACAATCTGGAAGGGCCAACGACACAGCTCCCTGAGGCTGTGGTACTGGTTGGGGCAAGCAACACAGGACCCTCACATTTAATAGGAGACCTGGAGAAGGAGACAGCCATTTGGGCTTCTTTAAACTCCTATGTACTGGGAATTTGGAAGGCTACATGAATGCTTTTTTTTTTTTTTTTTAAGGTTTTATTTATTTATTTGACAGACAGAGATTACAAGTAGGCAGAGAGGCAGGCCAGTGGTGGGGGAGGGGGAGCAGGCTCCATGCTGAGCTGAGAGCCCGATGTGGGGCTCGATCCCAGGACCCTGAGATCATGACCTGAGCCAAAGGCAGAGAGGCTTTAACCACTGAGCCACTCAGGCGCCCCCACATGCATGCTTAAGAAAGCCAGAGAGGACCCCGGTTATCTGCTCCTCCCTCGCTGAACCTGAGACCAGGGAATGAAAGCTGGGCACACTCCTAAATTCCCTGATGACTGATTGTCCACCTCGGCTCCTCCCTCGCTGAACCTGAGACCAGGGAATGAAAGCTGGGCACACTCCTAAATTCCCTGATGACTGAATGTCCACCTCGGCCTGTCCACAGACCACATTGCCCAAGTGCGGGGACCTTGCTCCTTCAAGATGTTTAAGGACAACCTCTGACCAGTCATTGGTCAGAAATAGTTATCTTAACCAAACATAAGTTATTCTTAGGAGTGGCCCCTGGAAGCCAGAATTTAATAATAATAACAACTGAGCAGAGACATAAGTGGCTGCATACAGCTGAGAACACAGATTTTGTATAATTAGTCTGAGCATTTCATTAAACAGCAGCAGCATTCCACCCCATCCTCACTTTTAAGGTGTTCCTCATTAATCCAGGGTTGCTGTAATATCACCTAAAATCTTCAGTTCTCAGAAAAATTGTGAGACATGCCTAAGAAACAGTAATGGATAGCTCAAAGGCAATAAGACCAGCTAATAGAAGGTGTCTGTGAAGGGGCCCACATGCTTTACTTAGTTAACAGAATTTCAAAGCAGCCATTATGTGTTCAAAGAACTAAGGACAGATACCATGTCCAGAGAATTAAAGGAAAACACGATGACAGTGACTCATTATGGTAGCTAGCAATAAAGAGATAGAATTTACATATCTTTGAATGTGTATGTCCCTAAGTTTAAATTCTCCAGTTGAAAGTACAATAACCAAAATCAAGAATTCATTACAGCAATTAATAGCAGATTTGAACTGGCAGAAGAAATTGGTGACCTTGAAAATTGATCAAGAAACATTATTCGGTCTGAAGAACATATAGAAAAAAGAAGTTTAAAAAAAAAATAGAGCCCATAGACCTGTGGGATGTCATCAAGAATACTGACATATGCATGAAGCCTAATGGAAGAGCCAGAAAAGAGAGGAGAGAAATAGGCAGAAAAAATATTTAAAGAAATCATGGCCAGAACGTTGATATTTAATGATAAATGCTAAACTGTACATTTGAAAATTTCAGTGAACTCTGAGTAGGATAAAGTCATCTGTACACAAAATAGTCTAACTATGGAAAGCCAAAAACAAAGAGAAAATCTTGAAAGCACCCAGAGAAGTAACTCAGTATGTATAAGAATTCCCTGATAAGATTAACAGCTAATTTCACATAAGAAACAGCAGTGGCCAGAAGGCAGCTGGATGACATAATCTGATTGCCAAAAATAACCTGTCAATCCAGAAGTTTGTATCTAGCAAAATTGTCCTTTGTGTTTCATACAAAAAAAATAAAGCTCACTGGTGAAAGTAATTACTCGGGTATATCTAAAAACAGTGTATTTGTTTCTGTTGCCGTGTAACAAATTACACTGACATATGGCTTAATACAACACACATTTATTACCCTGTACTTTTAAGGTGTTAGCCAGAATGTTCTCATCTTTAGGCTGGAGAAAAATTTGCTTACAAGCTTACTCAGGTTGTTACCAGGTTAGTTTCCTTGTGCTTGTAGGACTAAGGGCCACAACTTCTTGTGGACCTTTGGCTGGAGGTTTCTGTGGTTTCTAGAGATTACCTGCTGATTCTTGTCCCAGGGGCTTTCCCACTAGCAGTTTTTACCTTATCAAGTCAGCAGTGAGAGTCACTGTAGCAAGTCTGCCACCAAGATGGAACTTCATATAACATAGCACAATCACAGTAGTGACAGTTCATTACCTTTGCCAAATTCTGTTGGGTTAGAAGGAACTCACAGGTCCTGCTTAAAGCTCAAGGGGAGAGGTTCACAAAGGCATGGACCTGAAGAGGCAGGGATTATGGGAGAGCCCACCTTAGAATCATGCTGCCATAGACAGTGTAAATGTGTTTTCCCCATTTTCATCTCTTTAGGACAACAGCATAAAACAAGCATTAGACTGCTGTTAGGGGGCGCCTGGGTGGCTCAGTTGGTTAAGCACCTGCCTTCAGCTGAGTTCCCGGAGTCCTGGGATTGAGCCCCACGTTGGGCTTCCTGCTCAGCGGGGAGTCTGCTTCTCCCTCTGTCCCTCACCTCACTTCTCTCTCTCCTTCTCTTTCTTTCTCTCTTAAAAATAAATAAATAAAATAAATAAATAAATAAATAAAATAAAGTCTTTAAAAAAAAAAACCCATCTATATAATATGTAATATATATGACAGCAGTGACACAAAGAAGGGGAGAGTAAAGAGGGCTATATTGGAACAGCTTCTATGTCCTGTTGGAATTAAACCCAAAGTAAGAATAGGAGTGAATGATGAGAAATCAGTGGGATTAAAAATGGGCAAATGGGGGCACCTGGGTAGTTCAGTGGGTTAGGCCTCTGCCTTTGGCTTGGCTTGGGTCATGGTCTCGGGGTCCTGGGATCGAGCCCCACATCGGGCTCTCTGCTCGGCAGGGAGCCTGCTTCCCCTTCTCTCTCTGAGTGCCTCTCTGCCTTGTGATTTCTGTCAAATAAATAAATAAAATCTTTAAAAAAAAAAAAAGGGCAAATGATGGAGAAAATTGGTGAAACAAAAAAAGAAAAAAAGCAAAAATTGGCTCTTTGAAGAGATCAACGAAATTGATAAAACTCCAGCCAGACTGATGAAGAAGGCAAGAGAGAAAACACATAACCAGAACTAAGCATGGGAAAACTGTTTATAGATCCTGCAGACATTGAGAGGGTAATAGGAATATAACAAACACCTTTTTGCCATTTAGAAGAAATGGACCAATTCCTGGAAAGACATAAATTGCCAAAACTGATCCAAGGAGGAATGAAACCATTGAACAGTCCTATATCAAAGAAACTTAGTTCATAAATAAAACTTTTCACTAAGAAAACTTTAGGCCCAGCTGCCTTCTCTGTTGCATTATTTTAAAATGTTGAAAGACTAAACAATAACATTGCTTCCCAGACTCTTTGAGGGAACACTTCCAAACTATGTAAGGTTTGTGGTGCCCTGATACAAGACCAAATAGACATTGAAAGAAATGAAAACTACATACCAGTATGCTTCGTGATGATAGATACAAAAATCCCTGACAAAATACCAGCCAATCTAAGCCATCAGTTTACAAAAGAAGAATATTATATCATGGCCAAGTACTGTTTACCCCAGGAATGCAGGGTTTAAGATTTGAAACTCAACATGGTAATTTACATCATTAATGGAATAAAAGTACAGATACCAAGTGATCATTTCAATAGGTGCAGAAAAGGCATATGACCCTATAAAATACCCACTCATCATAAAGACTGAGCAAACCAGAAGCAGAAGATAACTTCCAAAACCTAAGGAAAGGCACCTAGGAAAAACTACAATGTGCATCATAGTAAATGGTGAGCTGCTGAATGCTTTCCCTCTGAGATCAGAAACAAGGCAAGAGTATGCGCTTTTACCATTTGTATTTAACACTTGTTTAAATAAGAATCCTATGGATTGGAAAGGGAGAAGTGATGCTGTCTTTGTTTGCAGAGAACGTAATTGGGTACGTAGACTAGCATAAGAAATCTACAAAAATGTGCTGGAACTAAAATGTGAATTTAGCTAGTGAATTTACACAGCTCAGTATGTAATCAAATTTCTCTGTATCAGCAGTTAATAATTGGGAAATAAAAATTTAAAACAATTCATTATTATAACAACCAAACGTAAAGTATTTAGTAACGTAATGAAAGATGTGCAAGACCTATACACTGAAAAGTACAAAACATTGCCGAGGGAAATTAAAGAAGACCTAAATAAATAGATACTGTTTTTTCATGTTTGGAAGAATCAATATTACCTAGAGTATTGGGGGATGATTTCCATTTTTTGAGTCAGTGGAGTTCCAGTCAAAATCCCACAGGCTTGTTTGAAGAAATTGATGAGTTGATTCTAAAATTTATTGGCTAGGGGTGCCTGGGTGACTCAGTTGGTTAAGCATCTGCCTTTGGCTCGGGTCATGATCCCAGGGTCCTGGGATTGATCCCCACATCGGGCTCCTGTCTGGGAGGGAAGCCTACTTCTCCCTCTCCCACTCTCCCTGCTTGTGTTCCCCCTCTCTTGCTGTGTCTCTCTCTGTCAAATAAATAAAAATAAAATCTTAAAAAAATACATAAAAAATATTTATTGAGCAAAAGTTTTTTTTATTTTTAAATTTTATTTATTCATTTACTTATGTGATTTTTTTTTATTTCTTTTCAGCATAACAGAATTCATACTTTTTGCACCACACCCAGTGCTCCATGCAATGCGTGCCCTCCATAATACCCACCACTTGGTTCCCCCAACCTCCCACCCCCCGCCCCTTCAAAACCCTTAGGTTGTTTTTCAGAGTCCATAGTCTCTCATGGTTCATCTCCCCCTCCAATTTCCCTTAACTCCATTTAAGGGAGTCCTTAAATGTCCTCCGTGTTATTTGTTAGAGCAAAACAGTTTTTCAAAAGGTTTGGGGATATTGTACTACCTACTACTGTCACAACTTCCGTTAAAACTATAGTAATCAGGACACTCCAGTACGGGGGTTGAATATACTTTTCAGTCAATAGAACAGAACAGAGTTTGGAGAAAGACCCACGCTTTGTATAGTAAATTGGTTTTTGTCCGTGGCACAAGAATAAATCACTGGGGAAAAGGTGGTCTTTGTAACAGATTGCCCTGGGCAACTGGATATCTGTATGGAATAATAAACCTTGATCTGATCTCACTTTACACAGAAGTCAGCTATCAGTAAGTCATTATCCTAAATATCAGAGTTAAAAATATAAAACTTTTAGAAGAAAACACAAATTCTAGGTGACACTGTATTGGGCAAAGATTTTTTTTTTTTTGGTAATTTTATTTTATTTTTTTCAGTGTTCTAAGATTTGTTGTTTATGCATCACACCCAGTGCTCCATGCAATACATGCCCTCCTTAATACCCACCACCAGGCTCATCCAAGCCCCCAAACCCCCTCCCCTCTAAAACCCTCAGTTTGTTTCTCAGAGTCCACAGTCTCTCACGGTTCATCTCCCCCTCCAATTTCCCCCAACTCCCTTCTCCTCTCCATCTCACCATGTCCTCCGTGTTATTTCTTATGCTCCACAAATAAGTGAAACCATATGATAATTGACTCTCTCTGCTTGACTTATTTTACTCAGCATAATCTCTTCCAGTCCCGTCCATGTTGCTACAAAAGTCGGGTATTCATCCTTTCTGATGGAGGCATAATATTCCATTGTATATATGGACCACATCTTCCTTATCCATTCGTCTGTTGAAGGGCATCTTGGTTCTTTCCACAGTTTGGCGACTGTGGCCATTGCTGATATAAACATTGGGGTACAGATGGCCCTTCTTATCACTACATCTGTATCTTTGGGGTAAATACCCAGTAGTGCAATTGCAGGGTCATAGGGAAGCTCTATTTTTAATTTCTTTTTTTTTAATTTATTTATTTGACAGAGATCACAAGTAGCAGAGAGGCAGGCAGAGAGAGAGGGGGAAGCTGGCTCCCCACTGAGCAGAGAGCCCGATGCGGGGCTCAATCCCAGGACCCTGAGATCATGACCTGAGCCGAAGGCAGCGGCTTAACCCACTGAGCCACCCAGGTGCCCCTCTATTTTTAATTTCTTGAGGAACCTCCACACTGTTCTCCGAAGTGGCTGCACCAACTTGCATTCCCACCAACAGTGTAAGAGGGTTCCCCTTTCTCCACATCCTCTCCAGCACTTGTTTACTGTCTTGTTAATTTTGGCCATTCTAACTGGTGCAAGGTGGTATCTCAATGTGGTTTCTTAAACGAGATGCAAAAAGCACAAGCCGTAAAAGACAAATCATTTGACTTCCTCAACATTGAAACATTTTGCTCTTCAAAAAAAGGAAAATGAAAAAGCAATCAGGATACTAGGAGACAACATTTGCAAAACATAGCTGACAAAGACTTGTATCAGAATATATATACAATGGAATTGTAAACTCAGTAATGAGAAAAACAATTTAGTAAAAATGAGTAATTTCAACAGATGCTGACAAAATATCTGAATAAGCCCAGTGTCACTAGTCATCAGGGTCATATAAATTAAAACCTCAGCAATTTGCTGTTTTATACTCTGTGGAACAGTAAAATTAAAATTATTGATGATGGCAGTATTAGTGAAGACGTAGAACCGTAACTCACACATAGTGTTGCTGAGAGAATTGTGATATTGCACAGCCACTTAGAAAAACTGTGGCAATTTCTTGGGAGGTTAAATGTACACTTAACAGGTGGCCCAGCAGTTCTTTCCCAGGTATTTACCCAATGGAAATGAAAAATAACAGACTGGTAGGTGAGTGTTCACAGTAGCCTCATTCAGAATAGCCTCAAACTGGAAATAACGCAGTTGTCCATCTGCTGGCAAATCCCTCAGTAAATGTATGTCCATATTATATAATACTAGTCAGCAATACAAAGGAATGAACTTTTGATACATACACATCAACAACGTGGGTACATTTCGGAAACGTCATGCTAAGTGAAATCACACGAAAGTTTACGTGCTGTATGATTTCACTTATACACCATTCTAGAAGGGCAAGCCTGTGGTGGTTGCCTGGGACCCACAGTCTGGGCAAGGAATTGACTGTAAAGAGGCAGGAAGGAACTTTCTGAGATGATGGGAATATTTTGATTGTGGTGATGGCTACATGGCTGTCTGCAGTTCAACAGAGTTCATCAACCTCTACACTCAAAGTGGGTGAATTTTATTGTACTTCAGTAAAGAAGTTGGGGAAAAAGTCATATTGGTGGGAGATACTTTTTATTCATATACACTTTAAAATTTTTCAGTAGACTTAAATGGATTTCTTGAAACTACTAAAACCTGTTTAAAATAAACTTATTTATTTTATAAATTTTATTTTATCTTTGCGCCTGTGATAAAATTTTATTTTATCTCTGCACCTGCAAGAAGGCAGAAGCGTGCTAAGGGGACAAACTAATAAGGTGGCTGGGGCTTCGGTTAGTGTTCAGAGAAAGCTTTTCTGATGAAGGGACAATTGCGCAGATACAGATGAAGGGAATTCAGTTCAATCAAAGAAGTGTCTTCACATGTGCCTTACACATCTCTTACTCAATTTTTATCTAGGCGTTTTGCAGTTCCTGTTATTAATTACAAATGAGATCTTTTCCTTATCTGTTGCATTAGCTGTAATAATCCTTTAATCTCTGTTTGCATCTTCATTTGTCTTCTGTCTCCTATTAATGCCTTGAGGACAGTAAGTATACAGATTTTATGCATTGTTAATTTCTAGCTCTTCCTTCTAGGCTGTGTTTTCCGCGTGTGCTCTAATGCGTTTTCATGGTTTTTACTGAGACTAAGCAGATCCTTGTATCTGTTAATCTTTGTTTTTCCTAGCTCAGTATAGCACCAAAATGCAAGTAGCACCTAAAAAAGACCTAAAGTGGAGAACCAAAGATGCTGGTACAATTTCATGTAACATAATTTCAATCTTACTGTCCAATGGAGCGAGTATAGGACGCGTGTAAGACTGCTGGCACCTTTAAAGACACCCCTGGTGGATTCAAAGGTGGGAGAAATGCAAGAAGGTATTTTTCAATCTGACATTAAGAAAGAAGCAGCTGATTGGTCAGGTATAGAGTAGAAATGGAAGTCTTGGCAAGATTCATTGTTTTATTCGAAGAGAAGGGGTGTTTTAGATTTCATGCCTGTCTTAGTCTCCATATGTAAGGGAGGTAGATGTCCAAGACTTTAGGGCTCAGCATAGGCTGTCAAAATGAAAATATTTGTTACTCAAGTTTGTGCCTTACCAGTAGGTGGCAGCAAAATGCTTTGTTTAAACATGCTTGCTTGCTTGCTTGCTTTTTTTTTTTTTTTAAGAGAAGGCCAAGGCAGATAAAATACTCTTACTTTCTTTAAATGGTAACGACCACTGGGTAGTGTCAGTTTATACTAAATGATTTTAGAAATTCAACTGATACAGCTTTCCTAAAAATGTTAACTTTTTACAGGTTTTGTTAGCAACTACTTCTTAATGGTATTTTTTATTCTCCTCAGTAGTATTAATATCGTATAAGTAGTTTTCCGCCTCATAGATTTTTCTAAGGGATCCAGCTGTCATCATGTAGTTGAGAACTAAATAACGTTTTAGTAAATAACACAGGAGTGTTTCAGTCCTATAACTGTGGAGGCTTATTGTGTGTTTGGACAACACTCATGAATTTCTCTTGAACAAACCAGAAATTAAGGGTGACTTTTATAAGAAGAGAGCATTTTAATCCTAGATGGTTAGATCTGACCAATTTATTTTCACCTAAGATAACTGGTCCCTAGGATGTGACCTACATAATAGGAGGGAGCACTTCTTGCCCCCTTTTTCTCCACTGCCCGAGAAGGCCAGTGGAATGAGAGCTACACAGAGCTGACCCTTGGCTTCAGGGAAGATCGGGACAGGTGACAAAGTCTGTGACTCAAGTCACACAGCAGATTGCCAATTGTCGCTTCCCTTTCTTTCTCTCTCTCTCTTTCCAGAAATCAGCCCGTTTAGGAGAGCATTTTGGAACTCTTATAGGAAAAATTTTTACAGGGCTGAGGTTTCTCCCAGTTTTTCACACAATGTGCTGCTTAATTCTTAGAAATTCCAAAATTCTTATAAAACTAAGAATCTACAGAATAGTCTTTTATCTTACAAAAAAATGATTTATCACGATCACTTAACATATATCTTACATGCTTTGGAATTTCTGCAGACCACAGAAGATTTTTTTTTTTTTTTTTTTTTTACCTAATATACCCTAAAACAACACAGCCTGCCAGACCACAGTATATCCGTCCTTTAGAGCAGCAGATGTTGCTACACATGCTTCTCTTTAAGACCAAGAAGCACAAGAGAAAATAAAACAAAAAGTTCAAAACCGAAGAGAAATATGAAACAATACAGAAATGAGAGAGCTGAGTAGCCGAAAGCAGTTGGTTAAATTAGGACAGAGAGGGGCTGTGGCAATCTGAACTCTCTCTTTTTGCCTATCTTTTAAATACTCTGGAGGTCATTTTCATTCTGTTAACCCAGGTTTGATGACTTTCTACCAAAATTTGTTTTCTGTGAAAACTATGCTTCAGTTAAACTGAGAAAGAAGTACTTAACATTCATTCTAATCTTCAATCATTTCACATTTTTTTCCTGGGAATGGTCTTGAATGCTCTGTGCCATGGTGTAGAGTTTATTGTTTTGTCTTCGAGTTCGCTAATGTTTTCATTTTGGTTTTCATCCTAGCCGATCCAACAGTTAAGGACTTGATCGGAGGCTTCACCGCTCTTCACTACGCAGCCATGCACGGCCGGGCCCGGATCGCACGCCTGATGTTAGAATCTGAATACAGGAGCGACATTATTAATGCCAAAAGCAATGATGGCTGGACTCCCCTCCATGTGGCTGCTCACTATGGTAGGGACTCATTTGTCCGACTCCTACTGGAGTTCAAGGCTGAGGTCGACCCACTCAGCGATAAAGGCACCACCCCCCTTCAGCTCGCCATCATCCGAGAGAGATCAAGCTGCGTGAAGATCCTCCTGGACCACAATGCCAACATCGACATCCAGAACGGTTTCCTGTTGCGATATGCGGTGATCAAAAGCAATCACTCTTACTGCCGAATGTTCCTTCAGAGAGGAGCAGACACAAACTTGGGTCGCTTAGAAGATGGACAGACTCCTTTACATTTGTCTGCCCTTAGGGATGATGTACTCTGTGCACGGATGTTATATAACTATGGAGCGGACACAAACACAAGGAACTATGAAGGACAGACCCCACTGGCTGTTTCAATAAGTATTTCTGGAAGTAGTCGACCATGTTTGGATTTCTTACAAGAAGTCACAAGTATGTAATTTAATTATTACTCTTTCTGCATTTTTAAGAAATTTTCATCTTCTTGGGGGGGTTTCAGATGAGTTTACAACTTACTGAGCAGATACTAATGATTCCTATCAGCCCTGCTTCCTAGGAAGTTATTAATAATATGACTCATGCCTCATCCATTGGAAGTAAAAAGAAAGCTCTTTATCACAAGATTTCATACAAATACAGTCGTGTTACTGAAAATAATAGGGGTAGATAGGCTGAGAGTGGAAATGTAGGAAGGGACAGAGAGAGGAGAAATTGTTAAATTCAAAGATCTCTGTTAGAACAAGGCAGTTCGTACTAGTCACGCACATAGTCATTCGGGCTTTCATGGACTTCTGATTGAAGAATTAGGACAGCATTGGCCTTTAGGTCCCATACCTGTGGAAGTGTCCTAGAATTGGTGCTTTATCGCGAAGCTGTTGCTCCATGTTTTAGTGTTGCTTTTCTGGCTTCCTGTGGTGTGACCCCACATGAGACGAACAGCGGTGTTACTGAGTGAGGGATCCGAGTAATGCAGGGTTGAGGATGCCGGAAGTCGCTCTTAAGATTTGTCATCAATGGGAGATTTGGTGCCACTGTCCTGGGCTCACATGGCTTCCACTCCTGACCAGTTTTAGTGTGGGCACTTCTTCGGAAAGCCTGGAAATATGTGACCCACCTTGCATGGTGGTGTACGTTTGCCTTGTTTTTCTGGCAGGGCTATTGGTCTGTGTGTGGACATAGCCACCCCCTCTTGTCAGGCTTCCGCCACGGCTAGTCACGTATGTGTCTCAGAGCTCAACATCCAACCTGAGGCTCAAGTCGATCAACGAAATATTTGATTTTGCCCTCTGTTGCACTCTTTCACAAACTCCCTTTTCCTCACCTGGTTTTTCAACCTTTGAGTCGTTATCATGGAGGAACAGAGACACTGTGGGTACAGTTGTCCTGAGGTACAACTAAGGAGTTCACTTGACCTCGTAAACAATCTACTCTCCTGCTTGGAACTGAACTTGGGAGTACAAATCTTATGAACAGGTGAAGTGTAATTTGGATTTTGTGTGTTTATGAAAAGGAAAAGATGACATTGTTACCACTTTGTGTCTGCAGACCAAAGCCCAAAAAGAAATAACACTCAAAATCTAACTTATGCTGTCCAGTCGGCCTGCCTGTAGCAATGGAAATGGTCAGCGCTATCCAGTATGGTAGCTACGAGCGCTAGCCCCATGTGGCTGCTTTAAACGTGTTATGTGTTTAATGCCACTGAGGAACTGAATTCTTTTTGTTTTGAATGTATTTATTTATTCAAATAAATACAGAGAGAAAGAGTGGGAGAGAACAGGAGAGGGGAGAAGGTCAAGGGGAGAAGCAGACTCCCCGCGGATCTGGGAGCGCAATTCAGGACTTGATCACGGGACTCCATGATCATGACCTGAGCCGAAGACAGGAGCTTAACCAACGGAGCCACCCAGGCGCCCGAAGAACTGAATTCCTAATTTAACTATATAAATTGGAATTTAGATGGTTGCAAGTGCCCTGTGGCCCCTGTGTTCTACAGCGTAGATCTGTCTGCCTTGCGAGCAGTGTTTGGGGCCAACTAGTAGGTGATCCCTTGAAAGTTTCTGAGGCACATGACAGACTGAGAGATGGGAGATGTCGTGTGTGGTGTTTCCTTGCCAGCTTACTCTGACTCTTCAGATCCAGGCCGCATCTAACGAAAAGTTTGCCATGACATTCCTAGTGCTGGTTCTCTCAGCAGATTTTCTTCATCCATAGACTGGGAAGGGTGTTGATGTTGTGAGAGAGATTATCACTCTTGAACTTGAGGTTAGGATTCTGTCGCGGAAAAAGCCTGTGAAGCGTCTCTTATTCTTTCTGCATTCTGAATATCTTTTTGTTGTTGCTATTGTCTTTGTTCCAACCTCTCACTAGAGACTCCTGGTTAAATTAGTGCGACTGCCCCTCTTGTTAAGTATTTTGCTCGGCAGTTAAGGATGTCGACTAGAGCTGGGCTGCCCCAGCTCAGGCGCCAGCTCCACCACCTGTCACCTGTGACCTTGGGCAGCTTACCCAACTGCTCTGTGCCCCAGTGTCCTCATGGGAGCATTAGGGTAATGATAGCTATCCTGTAGGCTTGTTGTGTAGATTCAATGAGTTAATGTTTATAATGTGCTTAAAACGGCACCTGGCACATTTTAAGTGCTACATGTGTTTTTTAATATAAAATAATTAAATGAGAGTGGATGAACAGCAGGGCCCGGCTTGCTACCAGTCGAGTGAACCCTGTAGGTTCTCAGTCTCCCCCAGCCTCCTGTTTTCCAGCCGGTAGACTGTTGTTCCCCTTATCCTCTCCCTGTGCCATAATGCAAATGCCCCTACCCACCGTACGGACAAGGGAGTTACTGAGAATGGAAAATCTTTGAAGAGAGAAATTCCACGAGAAAACTGAACCTCGGGCATCGACAAACCAGAACTTTTAAACTTACTAGGGGCACAAAAGGGATTGTAATGACCTGTATACCTGGAATTTTGTCCAGAGACAAGGAGTGAAGAACTTCAGTTTAGGGGGGAAGCCCACTTCTGAATTCTCAGGCACAAATTACGCCTATGGCACGGACGGACCTCCCCCAGCCAGCCCCCTCTGCAAGAGAAGGCCTTGGGCCTGAGAAGCTTTGCTGATTGTACTTCTTGTGTCCAAGCGTCTGGAGATCAGAGGAGGTAGAGAACACAGTCCAGGCAGAGTGGAGAGGGCGCTGAACGAGATGGCTCCCTGCTGGAGAGTGCCACTGGGAAGGAGGCTGCTTCCATGTCGGATTGGCCGGCCTGTTTCCAGAACAGGTGCCATGTTGTGCCGCCTGCCTCGGAAACCCTTCAGTTGTAAGACTTATCACCCTTTTTCTGCATAAGACTGAAACATTCAGAAGGCAGAGTGGGATCCAAGATTTGTGCAAGCAGCTGGGTCAAAAGCTGTTGGAGGGGTCGGCATGTCACCCACTCCTCCCTTTGCCAGGGCCCTGCACGTCTGTACTCACTGGGAATCTACCTCTGATGGGCTGCTCTTTCATCAAGGCGTTAGAGACGCAAGATTTGACTGTTACCGTCTACTGTCTTCGTCAGTGTTAACAGAGCAGTCATCGGTTAAATTGCCTGTCTGATAATCCCAGCATCTGTGTCACGGCTGAGTCGGCTTCGATGCTTGCTTTGTCTCTTCCAATGTGGTTTTTTTCTTGCCGTTTAGCATGTCTTATAATTTTTTATGGAAGCCAGACAGGATGGATCAGGTCATAGGAACGGAGGCAAATAAATAGGCCTTTAAATGTCAGGCCCTGTGTGAACCTGGCCGGGAGCTGGGCTGCGTGCCATGTCTGCTGGAGCTGTCGGAGCCAGGAGCTCAGACCCTTCTGCGTCCTCGGTTTTGTCTGCCCCTCATGACTCTGGGCTTCTCTCGGTATTCCTCCTCCAAAGTATCTGCATCTCGAGGCTCTTTCAGCTCAAGACCACAGTTGTCCCACTGGAACCCCGTTACTGTTACCTAAGGGGATGGGGGAGGCCAGCAGTCTGGCGTCTTCAGATCAAGTCTGCCTTTCGGGGGCCTGCGTCCTTGGGAAGTTTCGCCCTTTGCCCACTCCTCCACCCTCCCTGGGTGCCCGCCCCCCTCACACAGCTCAGGGACCCAGGAAGACTCTGGGCACCCGAGTCAGAGAACTGTTCTTTCTCCAGGGGGCATAACTCTGGTAAAGTCTTCACTCTTCGAGAACAGGCCTTTGCTACGGAGAAGGTTCTGGGTGTAGGTCACATGGTTGTTCTCAACCCTCCTCCCTTGCCAGAACCACGAGCGGGGTGTTTCTGAGCTATTCACCGTGGCAGCCTGGTGGGGTTCCTGAAAGTAAAACAGAGAGAATGGGGGGGGGGGCAGTCAGGGCAGGGAGGCTCCCTGAGACGGTGACACGCACTGGCAGGCCGTCCACGCACAGCCTCAGGTTAACTCGTCACACTTACCGTGGAGGTGCTCCTACCAGTTTATGGTACCCGCAGCTTCTGGTGCAGGTGCGCAGCTGCCCGCCAGGACTCTCTGGATCCTTCTCTCCCCTGACGTTGCAGTGGTTTGTGCTGTGACGTCTGTTCACTGCTGGGTGAGTCCAAGAGAGGTCCTTGATTTTGTGTGTGTTCAGCTTTTTGTTCTTACAAGAGCAGGAGTGATGACTTTCCAAGCTCCTTACATGTTCACGAGCTAAAACTGGAGGCCTGTTCATTAGTTTTATTGTTTTTACATGAAAAGTAAAACACAGCCTAGCCATGGTCATTTGGGCTGAGTGGTGTTCCGCCCCCGCCCCCCGAAATTCAGGGGCACATCTGTCCCGTACACGATCCTGAAGACCTCTCAGCTCTGCCTCCGTGTCAGAGGCGGAGAGAGCAGCTAGTGGGCTCTTGACCCCATGTCTGACTTGCCTAAAAACCTTGGGCAGGGCGAGCCGCTCAGCCTCCCGGCTCCCCCTGCTGCTCACTTCCCCCCTCTGAAACATGGGGGAATGAGACCACAGTCCCTAGGGGCTCCCCCCACTTTTTAAAATTCTTGCCAGTAACCACTTAAAGGGGATGATTTCCTGCGGCTTGTGATTTTATTTTACAATTTATGTAGAACAGTGGTTTTCCCAGTGCAGCCTCTTACAGGGTCCTCAAGACCATCTGAGGGGCCCGTGAGGTCAGAACGGTCTTCGTAGCAGTGCTGAGGTGTGACTCGCCTCTTTCACCGCACTGTCATTTGACTTACGGTGTAGGAGCAATGGTGGCTCAAACTTCTGGCTCCTCAGTGTTAATCGAGGCAGTGGCCCCAAAGGGTGCCCCTCATCCTTGAGTCCTTCACCACCAGGCAGTCCTGCCAAAGAAGATTCCAGTTCCATTTGGAGAAGTCTTTGAGGGAGCAGCAAAAGTAATCCCATTAAATCTCATCCCTCTGAGTACGTGCTTTTTTAATATTCTGTGGATGGAAATTGAAAGTATTCATACTGCGTACCAAAGTGCTGGGACTCAATTGACAGAAGGCACTTCTTTGATTTGTTTGAGCTGAACCAGCAGCTTTTTTTGTGGAACACCCATTTTTACCTGGAAGATTGACAGCCAAACGATAGCTATTTAGTCTTGGATATCTGGCAGACTTTGTTGTCACATTAAGGAAAGCAGTTGACAGTGTTTATGACGAGTCATAAACCTTGAGCTTTCAAGTGAAAATTGGAATTTTGAAAAGCTTGTATTCGCTACTGTGACATTGATGGGTTCCCAATATGCAGACTCTTTTGAGATGAGCAGCGATACTAACAAAAGTGATTTTTTAATACTATCATAATGAAATCGGTCAACATTTGGGAGATCTCCATAACCTAAGGAGCTATGTTTTCCAAAGTACTAATGCATAATTTTGACAAAAACATGCATGGGCAAAAGATCCATTCAAAGGGCAAAGTAGACCAATGGATTTGCATGCAAAAGAGCACAAGAGGTTCATTGATTTGGTTTCAGATTTCATATTGCAACTAACCTTTAAAAAAATACCACTTGTCGAGTTTTGGTGAAGTATCAGAGAAGATGATAATCATCTAAAAAGGCTATGAAAATATTCCTTCCCTTTCCAACTATGTGAAGGAGGCTAGATTTTCTTGAAGTACTTTAATCACAGCATATTCGAACAGAATGCAGGAGCAGATCTGTGAATCCAGCTGTCTTGTAGGAAGCCAGACCTTAAGAGATAATCTGCAAACATGTAGAACAGTGCTACTCTTCTTACGAAACCGTTTTTGTTTTAGAAAGCAGCCTCTTTTTTTTTTAAGATTTTATTTTTTTTTAGTAGTCTCTACACCCAACATGGGGCTTGAACTCACAACCCCAAGATTAAGAGTCACATGCTCTACTGACTAGGCCAGCCAGACACCCCATATTACTGTTATTTTTAAATGAAACAATGAATATGTTTTAAATTTCCCAACCTTAATCTCTAAGTATGGCAAATACAGATAGAGAAAACCCATATAAACAAAAATCTTTGAGGTTCTCCAATTTTGAGAGTGCAGAGAGGTCATAAACTAAAAAATGGAGGAGCACCTGGGTGGCTCAGTGGGGTAAAGCCTCTGCCTTCGGCTCAGGTCATCATCTCAGGGTCCTGGGATCGAGGCCCGCATCGGGCTCTCTGCTCGGCAGGGAGCCTGCTTCCCCCTCTCTCTCTCTGCCTGCCTCTCTGCCTACTTGTGATCTCTGTCAAATAAATAAATAAAATCTTTAAAAAAAAACAAAACAAAACTGAAAAATGGAGACCCTAATGACTGTACAACTTCCACATGCACATTTTTTTTTTTTAGGACATCTTGTTAGCCTAGTGTTTTCAAATTTGGTGAATTTCTAGAATATTTCTGTGTGCAGTTGCTACAGTCTGGATACAATGAAATGCTTTATATTACTACTCCCCTATGCCAACATATTTACAACTTAGGATCTATAGAGATCAGTGATTCCTGAAGTGTGTCTATAAAGTTGTGGTTCTATGAGATGCTCTGAGGGTAAACAGCTTCATTATTCAGATTAATTTGGAAGACTGCTACCCTGGATTCTAGATCTCCGTTTCAGGGAATAGTATATCCAAGGTGCCAAGAAGTCCTTGAGTAAGTTAACCATTAATTTTTGTTCAATAACAGTTGACTTTCACAGGCATCTTTTATTCCTGTGGCAAGCTCTGCTCTAGATTACTCTTAAAGCAGAGAATATGCAATTTGGGTTTGTGTTTACTATCCATAAGGAGGCCAAGTTGCGATCTGTGTTTCTCGTAGATGCTGCTTACAGACTTGAAGCAACCAGTTTGCGTCAGGGGTGTATGAAAGGTCAGACTGGGTTGTATTTCGATTTGTATAGCCTAAGAAATTAAATGGCCCCTATTTCTAAGAAAAAAACATTTAGGTAGATGGGAATTGAATTGGGTAACCTGTTTGGGGGAGACTTAATCTGTTAAGTATTTAAGCTTGTTGCTTTCTAGGACAGCATGGCAGGTGTTTAAAAATACTGTTTTATAGGGGCATCTGGGTGGCTCAGTGGGTTGGGCCGCTGCCTTCGGCTCGGGTCATGATCTCAGGGTCCTGGGATCGAGTCCCGCGTCGGGCTCTCTGCTCGGCAGGGAGCCTGCTTCCCTCTCTCTCTCTCTGCCTGCCTCTCTGTCTACTGTGATCTCTCTCTCAAATAAATAAATAAAAATCTTAGAATAAAAAAAAAATTTTTTTTTAAATACTGTTTTATAAACACCGCAGTAACCTGAAATGTGTTTTTATTTAAAAATAGTCAAACACACTGATTTGGCTTCAGGAGTTAAACTTCAAAAAAAAATTTCAGACTCTAAAAAGTAAGAATACGAGTCACGACTTTTTTTTCAATTTAAAGAAGGTAAAATTTAGCCTGTGGCTTTCTCAGTTAAATCTAGGACAATGACAAGCGTGTGAGCAGATGATCACATAAAACAACACCTCTACCTCAGGCGTCTCATTTCTGTATTTCTTTCAAATGCTCTTTAATCACTTTTGATTTTGTTGTTGTTGGGGTTTTTTGGTAGAATTATATCAAAACAGTGTTACCAAGTGTAACTCTTTGGAGAAGTAATTTGTGTAACACGTTTTACCTGTGGTGATTTTTGATTGATTTTTTTTCTAATAGATTAGGGATTTGCCAGACATCTGCATTATAGTCTTGTTAGGCCTTTGGGTCCCAATTACTAAAATCACTTTTAGAAGTAAATAAATAGTACATAGTTCTAAGTCACATTAGACTACACTTTTAAGGTCCTTTGATCTAGAAAGCATTGCCTTATTGTGGACTTTTTTCATATTTGTATTGCTTTCTGTTTTCAATATAGGCTTCTAGAGATTTGCTATTTGTTAGGAAACAATATATGGTTTTGTTTAGTTTTAGTGCGAATGAAGGATATAGGTCAAAGCTCATTGGCCTGTGGGAACAAATGGAAGCAATGGACAGATGTCATCAAGGCTGATACTGTATATATTTGGATTCTAACTAAGAGTTAAGGTATTTTACAATATGACTATTTTTACTTTAAGGTGAGCTACAAACTGCCATTGTCCTATAAAGATTTGTTGAGCACGCTTCATCCTGAGTCTCTGTGAAGGAAGTTCAGGGACAAGAGCAAAGGAATAAAACGTGTCTATGGTGCGATTTTTAAATTGGGAAGCCGAAATGAAACAAAGAGGTATTGGGAGACCATTCTAGATGCTGACCTACAATGGGGAGGTGGCTGAAAGGAACAATTCAGATTGTAGACAGCAAAGGAGGCTAAATCTTTCGTTGCGTTTCTTTACATCTTCCCCTCTACTTCCAGTCTCTTTTCCCTCTTCCCCATAGAAGACCCAGAACGTTGTTTTGCTTTCATTTTCTTTCCTCTGGCTCTACAAAAATGTTTTGCCTCTCCGTCTACCTTTACAAACATTTTACCCAAATAAATAGGTTTAGCCTATCATAAATGTGGTGATGGTGGTATCCAAAGGAGGTGGTTTAGGATATTTAATTTTTTAAATTATGCCACTGCCCTGGTTTTGTAATTTATCCTAGACCAGACCCTTCAAAAGCTCATTTCCTATTTTATACCAGCCCAATTATTACTAATGATGGGCTGCTTTACCAAATGGAGAGGCTAATAGCCCTTTGAACTGTTATGCAATCCCATTGTAGTTTGTTAGTGTGAACACCTTGTAGTGTTCCTGCATCCCCCAAAGTGTTTATGATTCCTGAAATTATACTCTTGTGCGAGATATCCTCCCCGGTCTCTCCTGTCACGATCCCGTGGACAAGGTGGTTGTTATTTAACAGGGTAGGAGTAATTTTCTGCGACACCTAGTAAACCTTGTGCACGTGTGTGTTGAGTGCTTTTGGTTTCATTCTCTTTATTCTCTTTCTCTGCCTTTTTTTCTTCTGCCCCCTCCTCTCCTCTCACCCCTTCAGTCCGTGGCACAGTTTATTTTGAGGGGACCTAGGAGGCACACGGTAAATCTTTTTGAGTGATGCGTTGACTAGAAAGTAAGTACTTCTTTTTCAGTCATAATTTTCTGTTCCTCAAATAACATTCCTGAAAATAAAAATAACTCCTCAGTCGGTCTTAGAAAAAGCAGTGATGGCAAGTCCTTATCACGCCTTCCCGTTTAAGCCTGTTGTCCGGCCCTCGTTCCTACATGGCAGGGTAAGTCCCACATCTCTGTCCGTGGCACCGTAGCCTAAAGACACCCCTCACTTGTCACCGCGCAGGTTTTTGTAGAGGTAAGGTTCTTCTATCTCTGCTTGCCCCAAGTCATGCAGTGATTTCCACGGTGTCATTCCTATCGGTTTGCCCTGGACCATTGCCCCATAAGATTACCAGTGGCTCCTTTACTGTTCAGCTGCCACCTGGTTGTCTTCCTCTCTTAACACCAGGAAGATGGAGACCCCAACTTCCAAGAAGCGCCCTCTACTTTTCTGGGAAGGAGAAGCAAATGTTATCCTTACAAATAGTGGAAAACTACTATTTTAACATTCATTCGCCAAATACTCATATATAGAGAGTCCTGTGTGTCTGGGACAATACCATAAACCCTTGAGCAAAATTAACTTTTTTGATGCTTGTAAAGCCTGCGATGGAGGTGGTGTTGTCCTTGGTTCAGACGTGAGGAGTCTGAGGCAGGAGGCCAACGGGCTTGCCCAAGACCACACGGATTGTAAATGGTGGGGCCAGGAATCAAACCCGGGCCGTCTTGCTCCAGACTTGATGCTTCTAACCACTAAGATCCCATTAAAGGTCATTTTGCAGACCGGGATTATACATGGTCAAGAACTCTTTGAAAGCTCAGATTCTCCCCAGATAGTAAAAGATTGCCACAACATACCACTTGAGGAGAAAAATCAGTAGCAAATTGAGTAAAACTCTGATGTTTAGACATAGAAAGTTCATCTTTCCCTGGGAAAGGCCCCTGTGGAAGTACCTTCTGAGGAAGATAGGATTTCTGTAGCTACGTCCCTTGGATTCCAGGTCCTAGCTTGTCTTTGCCTTCTTGCATTTTATCACAGACAGTGAGGAGAGCCAGTGGTCCCTTTAGTAGTCGGCCTACAGAAACTTCTTAACTAGACCATTAGGGTATTTTTACTACTTTTCTGTGTTACAGCAGGGGACGGTGTTGCCAAACTTTCTGCCACTAATAAAAGCCCCTCTCCCCACTCCTGCAGTTTCTAGTAACCTTTTTCTCAGCTTCTAGTAACATTTTAGAACTTTCTTTTAAGCCCTGACTAACAGACTCCTCAGAGCCCTTCCCCACCAGCTGGTCCTAGTGAGAAAGCCACATATTTTAGATTTTTTTTTTCTTCTTTTTAATGGCAACACCCTACTTCGGGGTCACAGAATCTCAGTTATCTAATGCTGGAAATTTTAGTGGCTCAACACAGTAATAGTGGATTATTTTGCTTCTCTGCTCCACATGGGGTCATCTGGAGTTTCTCGACTGGGGTCTCTCCGCGTTCAAGATGGCGCACTCCGATGGCTGGCAGTGGGGTGCTGGCAGTTGGGAGGTCAGCCAGGACTGCTGGGCAGGGACCTCACTTCCTCCTTCTAGACTGCTCAGACTTCTTCATGGCATGCCGGTGGCTGTGTTCGCAGAGTTACTGTCCCAAGAGCCAGGGGAAAGCATGTCCCCCTCTATGACTTAGTTGTCACAGTCACATAGCATGAGGCATAGGTGATGTTGTGGTTCTTTTTGGAGAGCACAGCCTGGCGCAAAATAGGATTATCACAAGATCTCCCTTATGTAACCCTTTGCCTCAGTCCTTTTTTTTTTCCCCCTTAGCTAAGCAAATTCCAATCATACAGGTTTTCTACTCTGTTGGATGATATGTTTCCATTTAAGTGTGCATATATTCTTCTACATGTCAACTTTATCCTCACCTGTTTGTAGCCTGAATACATTGTGCTTGTTCTTTTCATTAATATTACATTTGAAAAAACCTGCCATCTATCAGGCAAATCAGATTCTTTCCTCCGAAAAAAAAAAAGAAGGTTCGTATCAAATTCATATTCTGGTTTGCATTTGCAGATCAAATACGGTAAGCACTTACCAAAAAATAACAATGATAATTTATTCCCTTCCTAATGGTAGCCCATGAAGGGTGGTGAAAAATAATTCAAAGCAGGTTAGAAAATGATTTGCTGTTGACATGGGCGGATTTTGCAATGAGTTGACTGGTTTTTCCCTTATGGACGAGCCTGTTAAGCATTCATTCAACTAGTTTTTACCAGAGTGTGGTATCACGTGTTGGGCTCCATTGGCAGCCAGAAGTAGTCTTGCTCTCACGGAACATGTCAGATGGTGAAGGAGGTGGGCATTAGTAGAGAATCACCAAATAAAAAATGTAAAATCACAACCTTAATAAGAGCTGTAGCAGAAGGGAGCTCCGGAATATCTGGTGGGGAACCTGATTTGTCACCCCTAAAGGAGTGCTTTTAAGCAGAGATCTGGAAAATGGAGAAGACATAGCTTGGCCAGAGACATGAGCCTCAGATCGACCCGTGTGCAGGTATCTGTAGGTACACGTCCCCTCGGTTTACAGGCGTTTCTAGGAAAGCAATAGCTTCGGCAGTTCTGTTCAGAGAAGACCGTGAGTTAAGTAACTCCTGGAAAGCACATGTTCACACAGGCCCTGACAGAGAGGTCTAAGGAGCCTTTTTTTAATTTGTGAAGAATTACTTAATTTTGAATAATGGCAGTCACTATAAACAAAGACGGCTCAAGTAAGGGGTAAAGTACTAATTATAGCAGTGGTTCTTCCATGAATGACTTGGGGACTCCTGGAGCTCCACAAGACCCTTTCCCCTACCTGAGGTCAAAACGATTTTCATAATACTGAGACATGATCTGCCCTTTTAACGTGCCTTCTTTCATGAACGTAAGTGGACTTGTCTGGAGACGAGGTGATTTTATCACAGCAGATTGAATGTAGAAGCACGTATGAGAACTCAGCTGTCCTCTCTTAAGCCAGCCCTTTAAGAACTTTGCAAAAATGTGAAAGAATGTCATTCTTCTTACTGTTTTTCAAAAGGTTGTTTTTGTACCAGTGTTGTCTATGGCCAAATGTGATGGGTTTATTCTTTTTTTTTAATTGAATATTTCTAAAATTTGCTTTAACTTCTAATATGGTCATTACCGATAGATATAAACCCACATACATGGGAGTTCTTTCAGGTCCTTGATATGTTTAAAAAATGCAAAGAGGTTTTGAGACCAAGAAGTTTGAGATTCGCTGAGGTATGGCATTCTACTTGACTTTGAGCATGTTACTTACTCTCTCTGAGACACAAGGAGTCTGTAAGATGGGGATGATGATCAAAGTGCTTCCCTCATAAAAGGATGAAACGAGTTAGTGTATGTCGAGAGCTTATAAGGATACATGGCACAGAATAAGCCTCCAACATGTTAGCTTTTGGTGTTTGTTACCATTTAACATGAAGGCAAAATTTATGTGACCCCCACATACAACTGAGGCACGGTTGCTTAGAATTCTTGCTCGGGTTGCTGGTCATCTAAATCGTTTTGGTAAAATACAATATTCAGAAGTGAACGGAATTGAATTTTGTAACTTTTGAGTTGAGCTATAGAAGTGGCTTTTATTGGCACATGGTGAGGGTGTGAGGTTTGAAGACATGTGGATTCAGAATAGCTGGGGGTGTCTTTCCCACCTGGCTCTCTGCCCCCTCTGCCCTCGTGTCTGCCCCCGTCTATGCCCTCATGCCCACACCTAGGGGTCTGCTATGTCCAGAATCATGGCACACAGGTGGGCGAATGTTGCTTGGGAAAGCTCCCTGGAGATCATGCTCGTGTCTAGGCCCTTGATGGTGAGCTGAAAGGAGGGGCCACATTAGACAGCATCTCATTCGGTTCCCCCCCCCTTTTTAGGTGGAGAAACTTTGGCCCAGAGGGGATGATTTGCTCCCCCTGGGTTCACTGAGCATATTAGAGGCATTCCAGGATAAAAACCGGCATTCTGATTTGTAATGAAAAGAATATCAGCCTTAGACGTAGAAAAACTGGTTTCAGTCTCTGTCCAAAAAGCTCTAATTAGTCATCTGACATTGAGCAGTTGCTCAAATCCCTGATCCCTTGAGTCCTTAATTGTAACACAGAGGTGATAATTTCCATCCTCCCAGGGTTGTGAAAAGCATCAGATGAGACCTCATCTGATGAGACCCCCGGGGGCGGTGGGGGCATCCCAGGGCACATCCTCTGACTAAGAACCCATCTGGTCCTTTGTACTGGTCCTGGTGAAGTCTGTAGAGCGACATGTCCCGGTGAAACAAACAAGTTCTTTTCAGAACTGAAAAAACCTTACATATTGTACTGTGTAGCTTTGTAACAGTTTCTTTTTTCTGTCTTTTTAGGACAGCCCAGAAACTTGCAGGACCTGTGCCGAATTAAAATTCGACAATGTATAGGCCTTCAAAACCTAAAGCTACTTGATGAACTACCAATTGCCAAGGTCATGAAAGACTACTTAAAACACAAATTTGATGATATCTGATGTACACAGAACTGTGAGCAAGATTAGGAGTTATATTCCAGATACTTAAAAGGCTTTTTGCCTTGCACAAAGTATATCCTATGCAATTTCTGATTTGCTGTGAAGTCAGAAAGCAGGTATACACTTTTAGGTATTTTGTTTGTTTGGTTTTCATGGTCAGGGGAGGGATTTTTTTATATATATGAACACACACACACACACACACAGCACATGCTTGAAGGTCTTAATTTGGTTTCTTGGTCCAAGTTTAAGAGGTCCAAGCTTTCTATACGATACTGCATTTACGAAAATCGTTTTTCCGAAACGACACACGTAGCATTGGAGTGGAGAATTTCCCCTTTTCAAACGTATGGTTTCATGGGCATGCACGACGACATCAACTAGCAGAGTGCTTGTTAACCGGTTGGAGGCATGGTTTCACCCAGGGGGGTCCTGGGTCCTACTGGAAAATGCCCCAAGAAATTTTTAAAGTAACTCTGTCACCTCATTCATTTTTAATGAGTACAAATTGGCTGTTTCAAACTGTTCCTTTTCCTAATTAACGTAGCTCTCGGATGACATCAATCCAGTACCTCTGCTTTCCCGTTGGTGTGCTCTTGTTTTTAACTTATTTTTTTAACAACTGTAGTACACTACCTGCCCAGAGACACTGGATCTCAACTTCTGTCTCTCGTCGAATCGTGCTTTTAAAACAATTGATGGGCACAAAAATAACTTTATAAAGCCAGTGTATTCTGTTTTTAAAACAGTGCCTCCTGTGCAATACTCTTCCTGGTGTATTTTATCCATTATTTCACTTGCTGTTTCTCATTCCACAGCCGGCTTTGACAGGCCCGTGAGAGCAGGAACCGCCACTTCAATTTCGATTGTAGGACCATAGGGTATCAGTTGCCATTTCCATTGTAAGCGTCGTCTTTTACTTTACTTTAAGCAGAAAATTTCCTAGCCTGGTGGTAGAGTCTTCCCTAAAAATAGCCCAAAATATTGTTTAAGCCATTAGGCTTTACTGGTTAAATAACTTAGGGGTGGTTTCATGGTGGTGTTTTTTTTTTTTTCTTTTTTTTTCTTTCTTTTTTTTTATTCTTCCCAGTTTAAAAAAAAAAAAAAATTTCTAAAGGGTACAGTTTCTAATGGGTGCACATCTGTAAGTCTGGTTAATTCCTAATATGCTAATCCAACATTTCCCGTCTATTTTTTAAGTTTATGCGCAGTGAAGCTCTTCGGGACAGTTATTTTCTTTTCTGGGTTGATTGGGCATATGTTTGCAGTGTAAACACGGTTATGATAAAGTGTCAGTAACAGTGGGAAAGGTTCCAGAGACGTGAGGAATCTATGCTGATGCCCTGGGAAATGTGTTCTGTGCTTGATCTGTCATCATACTAGTTTCAGAAGAACCTTTCCAGATATCCCAGTATTGTTCTCTGTGCTTTGGGCAATTTCAAGATATTTACACACTAGTAATAAATTTGTTATCAGACGTTTACAAGACGAAGGGCTTCTCTTCTCTGAATTTCTAGTTTTGAGTCATAAAGTCTAAAACTACTTCATCGGGAAAAGCATCACTAAGCAGAATGGAGCATCTGCCCAGGCTTTACCTTTCTTTAGGGAGCCTCTCTCAAGCACAGAGTCTGTTCCCTGGGATGCCGAGTAGCTTTGACATTGGTGTATGTGATTTGCTCGTGCCTAGGCAGAGAGCACAGGTTCCTAAAGAATGGGCAGCTTCAGACAAAGAAGGATTCGGGGGGATCACTGATGGGGTACATAGACTCTCTTGCAGGGAGCAAGTCAGAGTACAGCTGGTTTGGTAAACCATTCCAAAACTAACGGGAGCCTGACAGATAGAATTGGGTGATCTCCCGTCTCCAGAATGTCCTCTTCCGAGAGAGAGTCCCTCCTGCAGCTGAGTTCATCCTTTCCACCAGTGCCGAAGTCAGATCTGAGACATATTCGCAGTGTCAGAAACAGCATGGCTAGAAAAGAATTGAGTGTTCCTCCCCGCTCCAACCCCAGGCCCAGGGAGACAAGGAGCTGGGAGGGCGGGCACCCGGGACCCTGCACTCTGAGCATTACCTTCGCACGGGGCTTGTTTTCTCAAACGTGTGTATTCATTTATTCAGGTAGATGAAAATGACCTTCTCTCCCCCAGCCATTCAGAGGTTTCCATACTAAGATATCCACTGAGTTTGAGTCAGGGAATTCCAAGTAGAAAAGATCAGATAAAGGTAAATTCTTTGTTCTGCATTGCTGCTGCGACTTCAGAAGAAAAAAAAAAAATTATGAGAGCTCTTCCTTGGAATTGAAATTTCTATTTAATGAGAGAGTGTTTAATTCCATTATTTATTTTTGGAGGTTTGATTTACCTGAAAACTTTAAAAGAATGTTTTATTTTTGTTAGTAAAATCCCAATCACATATCCTGTTTAACCATAACTGAAATTTTAGTCTCGAAGGTGGTAACCGGCAAAACATAGGGATGAACGTGCAGGTCCACATTTGAATTTAATCGGCAGAGACACATCGGGTGGTCACGTAATGAGTAGGAAGAACAAGTTATTTTCAGAAAACCGACTGATTGGCTCTTCCAGAATCTTCACCGAAATGTTCCAAATATTATCAGATTTGTCGCTGACCCTTCCATGTTCCTTTTGAAATTTATTGTTTAAGCCTATTACTAAACCTTTATAAAAATATATTTGGCAAGTACACCAAAGAAACCAACTCATAAAAGATTATGATCATTAATGAACTGCAAACCTCATCTTTTGAAAACAAGATTTTTTTTGTGTGTGTAAATATTTGTGTTTATAAATGTACAGCAGAGTTAAGAGTGTTTTTTAGATTATTTAATGCCCATATTTCTAAACTATTTACTACAGAATAATCCACGCTTGTTAGTTTGGAGGACTTGACTCTTTTGTTTTTTTAATTCATTATCCGTCATGCTTGGAACAGCATTTCCGCTAGAGAATTCTGTGTTCTGGCAGTAGCAAGAGTACACATCTGGAGCACGAGGAATCTAGAGTGATCTGTCAGATGCGTACCCTCAGAGACAAGGACATATAGTTTCATTACCAGAGTGGACCAGACGCAAATGGAGATTCTAACTTTTCCCGCAGAGTTGCTCATTAGCCCAGAATGTGATTGGGATGAGGCCCTTTGCCCACAAATTTAGCTTTCATGTAACTCCTAGTGTGTTATATCATAATGTATTTTGTTCTTCCTTTGTAATGTAAGTTTTGCTTTGGGTCAATTTGAATTAAAAAAAAAAACAAACCTTAAATCTGGTTTAAAAAACCGTATCGGAATCGTGTTTTATTTCTAGTCTGCCTTAGCTCTTTAATACTTCAGGCTGTTCGGTGAAAAGAAGCAAAGAGCTCTCTTTTCTTTCATCAGCGTTTTAGATCCTCGGGAATAATGTTGAGAGCAGGAGGGAGAAAACAGCACCGTCGTAGATCAAAGAAGACAGTTCTTGCCCCCTCCCCAGATCGCAGTTTCCGCTGCGTTCCGCAGGGACCCACAACAGAAGCCCACGGCATCCTCCAGCGGGGCTGAGTGAGCCCCGAGCCTTTTGGGGCGGATGGCCACTCTGCCTCATGCCTGCCGCACCTCGACTGAGCACAGTTAGGATCACAGCGTTCCTAAGCACAGAACAGGAGAACGATGAATCAGAGGTGTCTTATTAGCCTGCAGGAGCTAGAAGCAAGACAACTCGGATTCCACACTCCCTTCATGTAGTCTCAGCACGCTTGGTTCAGGAGAGACTTCACGCGACTGCGAGTGGCGGTGTTCCACGGAAAAGGGAGGCCAGACAATGGAGGTGGAGCAGCTCAGGCAGGAAAGTCAGTATTTTGCAGCTCAGCTTTGTTGCGGACTTGTCCAGGCTTTGGCACAATCGAAGGCCAGGACTGGGACATTTGAAACGATTCTTAACGATCAGCAGGGGACTTCAGACGTGAAAAATAGCTGTGTTGCTTGGAAATCTTGAGGTCATTCCTTTTCCAATATGATGTAAGTAGCGTATTGTTTTTTCAGCTGACAGTTTACAAAAATGGCTTTCTAGCTATAGATAAAACAGATTATCTTCTTGATAAAAAAATTATATATACACACACACACGTGTGTGTGTATATATATGTACATATACATATATAAATACGTATATAAGATATATATAAAATACATATATATAATATATATATTTCTACAGCCTCTGTAGCTGGTTTCAGGGAAGAAAAAAAAATGCATTTGTATGATCTGCCTGGATGGATGTCACATCATGCAACTGTGTTCTCTTAACGTCTTACAGATTTTGATGTTAGAATTTATATGAGCTTCAGTACCAATAAAAGGATTTTAAATGTCCACTGCCAGATACTGCCCTGCAGGCCCGAGTTGCTGCAGACTCCTAAGCTAGAGAAGTCATTTTTGTCTTTATGCCGTCATGAGTTGTCGTTACCGGTGAGGTGTCCCGAGTCTTCGAGAACCCAAATGGAGCGTCGAGCTGGATCTCAAGACTTTTCTTGTGTGCTGCTGGTGACCAGGGGTCAGACTTCTGTGCTCTATTTCTCGAAGATCATGATGCATTTTATAGTTATCTCTTTATGTTCCCGAAGAATGCTCTGAGGCCTGAGCGACAATTAACATTCTGAATCCCATTGAAAAAGACTGAGGTGACTTGCAGAAGGCCCTGTAAGAGCTCATCGATGTGGGCCTGGAACCCTGAGCGAGTGCTTTTGGCTACAAGTGCTGTCCTGTTCTCCTGAAGAAATGCCACACTCGGTAGTGAGATGTGCCCTTTTCATTTCATTCATTCCTTGATCCCCATGGTGCCTTGTGCTGAGTTACTGTTTTGTATCCACAAAAAGTGATTTAGCAATTCTGAAGACCCATTAGGGGCAAAGGATCGGATTCAAGGGGGAGATTCTCTTCAGTTGCAGATAGGACCTTGAGAAAAATTCCTATCATCATGCTTGTGGTTGTTATAAATACATTCTGAATCTTGGGTGGTTCCAGCATTTTAAAAATCACACTTAGAACATTGTTTTACGTTTCCTTTTGATGAGGAAATTGCTCTTACGTTAATTAAGTGTATCTTCTTTTATGTTACACCAAGTAGCAATGAAGTGATTCACGTTTCTGTGAAATGGCATTTTATGAATCAGAAAAGAGCTGGCTTCGTTTGGACAATGGGACTTAGTTGAAGTGGAGAGTCTCGGTCATGTGATGAATAGACTGACCCTTTGTGACTGACACGGAGGTAATCCAGCTGCAGATAGTTCCTATTTTATCTGGCAAAGAGAGTCATATTTTTCTTGCTGCTCAGGCTTGAGCTAATGTTGCTTTTCTTCCTCGGATAGTTTTGGGTCAGGTCACTGCTCAGTTTTCTTTTTCTTAACAACAAAAAGAAAAAGAAGAAGAACATTTATAGGGCACAGGCTTACTGTACATGACCACTTTGTATTCCTCTAGAGGCCTTCCAGGTTTTCTGTCTTAGTTCTGGCCACTTAACCCTTTAGTGAAGCACATACATGTGCACGGGGTATGGCCTTGGCCTCACTGAGTTGCTTTCGTGTGCTGATTTTTAGAGCTCCCAGAGCGCTGGTCTTTCCCTGCCTTACCTGGGCAGAATGATAGCTGAATATCATTTAGGAAGAATGTTCTAGCAAATTAGTCAAAGCTACGTCCATCTACCATCTTGGTAGCACCAGAAAGGAATAGGTTGCATTTCCTCCTGGTTTATTACCGATGCTCTTGGAAGAAATCATTTGCTATGGGACGCCTGGGTGGTTCAGTTGGTTAAGCATCTGCCTTCGGCTCAGGTCACGATCAGGGATCAAGTCCCGAGTCAGGCTTCTTGCTCAGCAGGGAGCCTGCTTCTCCCTCTCTCCTGCTGCTCTCCCGCTCGTTCTCTCTTTCTCTCTCTCTCTCTGACAAATAAGTAAAATCTTTTTTAAAAATCATTTGCTGTAAGTCCACTGTACAGTGAACTCCTGGAGGACAAACCTTAGGTCTTAACTTGCCTGAATCTCAGATAGTTCCTGGAGGCCTCTAAGGAAACCAGGGCCAAGTGGGTGACAGCATCAGCATTTCTCAGCACCAAATCTCAGGTAAGTGCAGTCCTGATTCCTGCCACCATTGCCTTTTGCTGTTCCTTCCTCTTAACCCTCTGTCCTCCTCCTCCCTCCGGACCTCCCCTCCACCATGAGCACTGGGCAGTGGTGGACCCACACGATCCACCATATGTGGCGCTATGATGGCAAGCTTCCAAAGAGAGACCACCAGACTTTGCAGGGAATTCTGCCTACGGAGACTGCCGACCTGTGATCTGGCACAGTGCGTGGAGCTGAAGGATTGCAGTTCCCGTTGGGGAAGCAGACCCTCCATGCACGTCCAGTTCAGAGCATGCCTGCGGACAGGGAGCCCTGACTCCCTGTGTGTCTCCGTGGGCTAGAGCTGTTCTTGGACAGAGCTCTCCTCCGTTCTCGGGGCAGCTAGATGGGGACCAAGGCAGAGCCCCTGGCCTATCACCCCCCCACACACCCACATGCTCTTCACTTTTCCACGTACAGCACAAATCGAATCACTTTCTTTGTAGCTGGAAAGCACCGGCATAGTTGGCCCATCCTGTTCTTTAACCCCTTCTGAGCGCCTCCCTGGTATAAGGCCTCACCTTGTCCTACACCACCAGTATTTTTCCAAGGACTTAATCTCGTCCAGACCCTTTTGCAAGTGGGAAGGCTGGGCAGTTGAGAATGGAAGTAATTTGGTGGCTGTGGCCCCGCATGGAGTGGCTGGTGGGCAGGGCACAGAAGCCCAGCTTCTCTATTCAGCCCCGGCGTTCCCTCCCTCCTCCCCGGCCCAGCTGACCCTGCTCTCGCTGGCATCAGCCCTTTCCCATGAACAGAAACTGATCCAGAGCAGTAACGGGGTGAGATACATTTTGGTAGAAGTTGGCGGGGCTCAGGATCTTCTACAGCTACTTTCTAGATTGAAAGCTGACACATGCCTACGCCGCCTGTAATTGCCTATAGAATGTTCTGAGAGCTCCGTCTTGGCCTCCACCATGACTTTTGGATGCTCTGAACTGAAGAGAAACGGTGAAGGTTCTGGGGACGCCCTGAGGAGGTGCATCGCCAGCCTTGTAGGGGTGACAAATGGGAATTCTGGGCCCACCCTGTTTGTTTAGCACTGCGGGTTGACAAGACGGGCTCCGTAACTGGGGTGTGACCCTGCACGGAGATGCCTGTGGCCTTCACACTCCGGTCTTTCTCCCGCTTTGAGCTTTCATAGAGGCAGTTCAGAGAATGCTGTGTCACCATCCTTCCATCACATTTTATGATCCCTTACATTCATCGTCTACGTTTCCACTGAGAGTTAAGGAGCCCTGCCGAAGAACAGAGGGAGGAAGGTGGATATTTTGTCTTAGAATCAAGGTTGAATTGAAATAAATGTCCTTGTATCAGATAGCAATTCATTGTGTACACTTTAAAATAAATGTTTCTTTAAAAAACAATAAAAAATATAAATAAAATAAAAAATGTTTTTATGTAAGATGCTGATAAATTTTTCTCAAGCTTTGGGTCATCACCTCTAGCAATTAAAAAATAAAGCTTGCAGATTTCGATGGGGTGGGCCGGGCGTCGCTGCTGACATGGAAGGTGTCCTGTTAGTTTACCCAAATTCATACCCTTGAGGCTGATGCTTCGTTCCAGAAAGTACTGACGACTCCGGTACTATCCATAGGCCATCTGGAGGTCCCGCGGTTAAAACCACAATGGACATGTCAATAAGGCGGTCATTGTCTTCCAGCTTCCTGTCAATCCCAGTTTAGGGTAGATTTGGAAGTCACGCCCACCACCTCCCCACCCCTGGAAGGCGTTTCTAAGGCCTCAGGTGCTGGGCCATTAAGGCCTCCTCGAGCTGGGATAACACTGGTGGTGGAGAGGGGAGCGTCCCTCCCCTTACGACTCTCCTCGCGGGGAGAGGGGGCCTTTGGAGGGATGGGCCTGGCATAAGGCCATAGTCTGATGACAAGCTTCAAGGTGCACCAGGAGCCCCGAACTGAGGCAGAGCCTGTAGCAGAAGCTCCCTTACCTTGGAGCCCCTTAAAGAATGAAGGACGGCCTCACGAGAGCCACAGAAGCCGTGGGCCAAGGGCTCTGCCTCTGGGAGGCAGCAACTTTGCCGCACCTGCTCACACTTGACTTTACTCCTGATTCATATTCAGTCTGCCTTCAGGTGTGTGTGTCCTGTGATGTGTGAGTGAGGCATGCGTGTGTGTGTGTGTGTGTGTGTATTCGTAATTCAAACCTTAGATGAACAGGGACGAGGTTTTGCTCTTAGGACTGGGTTGGACAGGAAACGCTGTCCTCTCCTGGGCAGAAGGGCGGGCCTGTGCGGCCTTGGGGAGATCAGCTGTGATTGGGTGTCGTGAACAGGGCTTTTGTGTAAGGGGGGGCGAGGACTTAGAGGAACAGGTTCCCTGGGTCTGAAAGGGGATGAGAAACGGAGGCAAGGAGGTGGTGGAGGGGCTGGTGCTCAGGCGTGAGTGTAGCTGGGAGTTCGGCGGTGGAGGGAGCAGGGCACAGGTGACCTGCTGGGCTCTAGGCCCGAACCCAGGGCAGTAGTTGGGGCCGCCTCTTGGGATGGCTTCTCCAAGGCATTCCTGTTCCAGGAATGAGGCTGCCCTTGCCCTCCACTCCCATCCCTCGGCTGTGTCCATGTCCTTTGGAAAGGCCTAATTGGAGGGATCGTCCTGTCGTCCCTCTTCCTGAGGGGGAAACTGGTCAGTAGCTTTGTCTCCACCCGCCATGTTGGAAGCCACTGGAAGGCAGGGATCTGGCCTCAGGCTTTGTGGCCTGACAGCTGCAACAGTGTTTGCCTATAGTCACGGGCCTCGTAGATGTTTGGTGAGGGAGGGGATGGGTGTAACCGCCCCTCAAAAGCTCTGGTACCAGGTAAGAAAACCGGAAGGGAACCAACGTTCCATTGGGTTGCATGCACTCCGTTCTAAGCTGCCATTGATGGTCATTCACTTCTCACCAGTGGCCTGCAAGGTAGTACTCTGATCATTTTCAGATGACGAAGCTGAGGTTGGGTCTTTCCCCTGCCCTCCAGTTTGCTGGTCAGGCTCTGCCCGGCCTTGGCCCACCCACCCATGCTTCCTTTCAGTGCCTCCTCACCAGGGATGCTTGCCAAGCCCCACACGAGTCTTCCCCACCCTTCCCTGGGCTCCCGCAGACATCTTCGTGCCTCCGTATCACACGTATCACCTGCTATCTTGTTCTTTGTGTGTTCTGAGGGTTCTTCTATGAAATCCCTCTAGGTGTGCAAAATATCATATGGGTGCACATGTGACTTTGCCAGGGAAGAGGGTCTGGGGTGCTGTCAGATCGTCCAAGGGCTCTGTCATCCCCTAGTGTCAAGAAGCAGCACATTGACAGAGTCTGTGGTCACCCCCAGTGTGTCTCGCTGCCAGCCCAGTACCAAGGGCAGCTCCCAGATGCCCTCTGGGCCGCTGTCCACGTACAGGCCACCTGAGTCCTGAGTGCCCCCAACTGAGCCAGGTGAGCCCTCCTCAGGCGGCCTCCTGGGCCTGGGAGCCCCACCTGGCCCCTACGGGGCTGGGGTCTGAGTTAGCTGCCTTGATCCCCCTTCCTCTCCCACCTTTCTTCTCATTTCCTCACTTAACTATTGCCACAGAGGTCCTGAACCTCTGTCCTCAACGAGAAGGTCTTAGGGAGCAGGGAGTTTTGGAGCGAGAAGGGACCTGAGGGATCCCCGCACTGCAATTTGGGGAGAGAAGAGCCTGAAGGGCTTGCCCATGGCCTCCCAGTCGGTGATGCTGCCAGCCAGGTGCTGGGCCCTTCACGCCAGCCGCCCACTGTGCTTCCCTCCTCCACCAGACATCTGCAGTCTCCTGTTACCCCGGAGAGAAACTCAGAGCTGGGAGGGAAACAATAGCACCGCTAACTGTCCTGGATCAGCCATGAGGTCGTGGCCCTGAAGAGGGTCCCCTGCCCTGCGATGCCCCCGGAGGGCCATGTGGCCAGAAGGGGCCCCGCTGTGGCCTGTGGCGAGCAGGGCAGGGGTGCTGGTACCTCAGTTCACAGCCTTCGGTGGCTTGCCTCGCCCTTAAGCCAGGCTGGCTCCCCAAGGTGTGTAACCCCGAGTTGCATCCTCTCCTGGGCACCTTTGTGCCTTAAGATAAAAGGGCTAGTATATAGGCTCTGGTGTGGAACATCTAAACCCTATATTATACAAGGATCCTGGCAGTCCCTTTGAGAATTCTGGAGAAGCACTTACTCACCAAGTCTGTAATTAAGTAACTGACTAGCTTCATGGAAATGCTTGATGTTTAGGAACTTATTAGAGGGTTTAAAAAAAAAAAAAAAAGGAAAGAAAGAAAGAAACTGACCTGAGATTAACTGATACTCTTACTACCTTCCCCATTTAACAATTTTTAAAATTAAAAAGTGCTTTAATCACCTTGCATTTTAGTGGATTATAATAAAATGTCTGCTTAGTAGAAGCTCATCTTCTCACAATACCTAAGTTGAGATAGTCCTGCAGCCGGACTGTACCCCTGGAAACCATACGAAAAAGCTCCTCCCTAAAAAGGAAGGAGCACTTCCTTGGTGTTCCTGAGTGGAATCCAGTCGAGTTCTGCATGGGAGATCCCTTCTGTAGCGTTCAGACTCCGCCCCCGTGGTCTTTACTGAGCCTGTTCACAAAGTCCTGGGAAAGTTTCGAAATGATCCAGCTGAGGACCGCTTGCTCATCCAGTACATATTTTTTGGAGGGCCTGGGCTAGGGGGGGCAGCCTCGTGCAAGCATTCAGGACCCAGCCAGTGTCGGAGCCCAGGTGATGGATGAGAGGTAACAGGGTGTGGGGATGCGGGGAGAAAGAAGCAGGGCTGGTGTGGGGAGGCCACACTGTGTGGAAATCAGGTAGGGCTCTGCCTGGCCAAACACTTTCATATTTTATTTGTCTGGAGATTTTTGATGACTGTTTCAATCTCCTTACTGGTTATGGGTCTGTTCAGGTTTTCTATTTCCTCCTGGCTCAGTTGTGGTAGTTTATATGTCTCTAGGAATGCCTCCATTTCTTCCAGATTGTCAAATTTGTTGGCGTAGAGTTGCTCATAGTATGTTCTTATAATTGTTTGTATTTCTTTGGTGTTGGTTGTGATTTCTTTTCTTTCATTCATGATTTTGTTTATTTGGGTCCTTTCTCTTTTCTTTTTGATAAGTCTGGCCAGGGGTTTATCAATCTTATTAATTCTTTCAAAGAACCAGC
>PISX010019263.1:0-38569 GCA_004024625.1 Mellivora capensis
TGGGCTTCACCCCGGTTTAGCCTCTGGAGCGATGTCCCTCCGTGGAGCAGACTTTTAAAAGTCCCGATTTAGTGCTCCGTTGCTCCGCCGCTTGCCGGGAGCCGGCCCCTCCCCCGCGGTCTATCCTCCCGTCGCTTTCGATTCACTTCTCCGCCAGTCCTACCTTTCAGAAAGTGGTCGATTTCCTGTTTCCAGAATTTCTGTTCTTCCTCTCTTCGATCTCCTGTTGGATTTGTAGGTGTTCGCAGTGGTTTGATAAGCTATCCAGCTGATCTCCTGCTGCCTGATGTCGTCTCAGCTGCTACTTCCGCATTCTGCAGTTCTGGGATAAGACTTCCAATGCAGAAATGTATGCCTACAGTGGCATTTGGCTGGAGCACACAGAAATGTTAGGGACGTGGCTGGGACTCTGGAAGAGAATGCTGGATCCATCAGGAAAGGGCTGTGAAAAAATTTTTATAACACATGATTTCAAGCAATGGGTAATGTAGGACTATACTCATCTACACAGAAATGCTCAAGAACATACCATCAAGGGAACAAAAGCAGCCTATAGAACATCAAATAGAATTAGACCCACATGTGACCCATGTACAGGAAGGCAAATCTAGGTCTAGCCTGAGGCAGAGGTTCTTGCAGATTCTATGGGGGCATAAAAAAAATCAGAATCAAGATAAATAATATTTCCATGCAATATTTTTAAAGTACTAAAATCAATGCAAAAATATTATGATGAACCAAATATCAACACTTAAAAAAAGGTCAGGATCTGGCCCTCTATTTGCACAACTTGGCATCATTCACTTCATCTTAATCCTGCCCGTGTTGGATTTTGGCTCCTTAAAATTTGGATCACTTGCAGTGGAGAGAAAGTTGGGGAGATGCCCTGGTCATCCTCTTCTTCCAGCCCTCCATCCTCTTGATAATGCCTCCCTTGGCTAATCCCAGCCGCTGCTGACTTCCAAGCTTGAGAAACCCAACCTGCAGGGGACAGTCTCTCCCCATCTCTCCTCAACTTTCCCAGCTGCCAGCTCAGCCCTGCACACAGAGAAGGAAGTTGAAGGGCAAGGAATATATATAAGGATTTGAAGGCCCAGGACCAATACAGTTCCCTCAGGAGCCACAATAATTTGCTAGCCAAAAGAACTGGTTCCAGAGCAGGCTAACAAAAGCCCTAGCAACTGAGACTTTTGTCTTCCAGGCCTGGTCACCGATGGCCAGTTAACAATGCCAGTTATCTGACAGTCCTCTGGGGTGACAACCTGGGGTCAGGCTGACCTGGCCAGACTCTGGTTCAAGAGCTGAGAGCACACAGCCAAAAGCCAAGTAGTCAAAGCCAACTTGTTAAAACCACGCCATCCTGACCTCTTGCTCCCAGACAGTTGGTCCAGTGCCAAGAGCTTTCTGATCCCGGCTCCTTGGGGAGTCTGTGTACTATGTGCTTGTGCAGCCAGCCCCTTCCCAAGTGGGCATCTCTCAATCAGGGATAAAGGGCTCAATGTATGCATCTTCTCTCCTGTGGCACAATGTGGTGCTGACCACCTACCCTTGGGGAGTAGAGAACCGTGAGTTCTGCCAAGTCTTTCCAGGGCAGTGAACAGAAAGACCAAAGTAGCTTTGAGGAGAGTAAACTGAAGGACAGAATGGAATTCTATTTCATTCGAACATTCCATTGATCTTCAGTAGTGTTCTTTCTGGGGGAATGTTGGCCTGCGCCAGTGCGAACAAAATAATGTTTCCGTCTTGACTGAGTCATTTGGCCAAAGTATCAATATCATAGCCAATGTTCAGACTGATGCACATGACCTTTAATTTTCTTGCACAGAAGACTGAAGCACAATGATTTGTTGTCAGGGCCTTGGCAACTAGCAGTGGTAGGCTTTCTTTGTTTTGTTGGACACAGTGGCTTCCATTCCCCCCTACTTGAGGTACTGTAATGAATGTATGTAGGGAGGTCTCAAAGGCAGAAAGTAGAGAAAGGCAGGAGGTTGAAATATTCCTCAACCAGTACGAGTATCTTGTTGAAAATGAACAAATCAGAGGAATGCTGTTTCCCAGGACAACTGAACAATGACCCTGTGTTCCACCGGGTCAGAGAGGAAGAATTTGATCTATAAGTCCTCATCACTCTTCAGGGCCCAGTCTGTTGGAAGCTGTGGTTCAGGAGTATGGGCTCTGAGTTCTAGTCCTGGTTATACCACTTTCTTCTTCAGGTGACTTCTCTTGAGACTCAGTTTCTGCATCCATAAAATGAAATACAATAGTACCTATCACATAGTGGTGTGGTAATCGAATTCAACCATGCCTTTGATCACAGTCTTTGAAAAATAGTAAGAGCTTAATAAATGCTCTCTTTGATTATTATTACCAGAAAAGACCTATCTGGAAGGTTCATATTAAATGTTGGCTCCATTTTCTCCAGCAAGCCCATAACTCTGGGTCAAACGCTTATAGTCAACATTTACGAGTTTGGTATATGTGTTGAATGTCACAACCCAAGAAGGATGGAGGGAGAGCAGAAGATGAATAACCGTTTATCTGAAATCCCAGACTGCTTTGCCTTTCTTCACCCAGCTCCGTTCTCCTTCTTACACTTAACCTGTCCCATCGTCTGTGTAATGCCAGAGGAAAACACCAGATACTGGCTGGCACATAGTAGGTGTTGAATAATTGGATCCATTTGTCTTTGGTTGGATCTGCCCTGACCTCAGCCACCCCAACCCTGAGACAAAGCCTTGAGTACTCTCTTTGGGAGTTGACCCCAGGAAGCTCTGGTAAAAACCAAAACAGGGAGGGAGAGATAGGATGTTACATAAACAAGCAGGTCACTCCTGTGGGTTAGCTGCTCTGGGTTGCTGTGGACGATTGCTATATAGGCTCAATCCCACTGGTAACTTGTATGAGGCACTGGGGAACCTCCAGTTGCCTCACCCCAGTGGGGAGGAAGCTGTAGATTTGGCAACCCATTCCCATCCATCTCTGGCTGAGCACTGTTTCCAGAGGCATGCTCCAATGGCGAGAGCCACAGTTGGCTGCAGGAAAACCAGCAGGAGTAGGGAAGCCAATCCCAAAGAGACAAGAGCTGGGCACTGGCTGCTTCAGCGGTCCCATCCTAGGAGTGCTGACCTTTTAGAATTCATTTTGCATTTGACTAAGGATACCTACTACCTGTTAAATACTTACCAGATCTCGTGGGATGATTTCATGCCCCTATAATACCCTTGGGGGCATGGGTCCTGTTAGGGCAATGGGATTTCTGCTATGGGGACACAGCTACCTGTAATAAATCTCTCTTGAATGGTTTGCCTTTTCTTGAAGTTTGCTACAGAGGCCAAGAGCCAGGGCTTCCTCTCTGAGTTATCCACAGAATAAGCCAGCATCTGGATCCTTGGGTTTCCATGTGTAAGCACTGAGTTGAGCGATTAATCTCCTTAAGGGTTCACCAAGAACCATGGCTTTTGGTCAAGGTGACCTTATAGGCCTGGGCTGACAACTAAAGAGTAAACCACTGAGGTGAAGGCTGCTGACATGGGGATACCACGACTGTAGTCTCCAAGACCGTGTTTGGGGCCTTTCTACGTTCCTTGGCTCTTCTAAGTTAACAATAACTATCACTCATTGAGCTATTTTTATATGCCAGCTTCTGAGCTAAGTACTTCTCACATTTATTATGTCAAGAGGCAAATAGAAAGGTTATTCCTATTTCACAGATGAGGAAACAGAAATTATGTAACTTGTCTAAGGTCATAGAATCAATAAGAGACAGTACAGCTGAATCCAGGTCTCTCTAACTTCACAACCCACAGAGTTAACCCCATTACAGTAGAGTTTGTATACAGGTTTGCCTTTTTTAACCCTGAAATGTTATTCCCAGTAGTATAGTAGTAAACTGGTTCTAGGAAGTAGGGTTGAGGAAGTAAGGTGGGGGGAGGGGAGAAGGTGCAAGAGACCAGCCTTGATTAGTAACCTCTGCCAATTTCTGTGGTGTAAATACTCGCCCTATGGCCAATTTCAAGCTACCAAGGGTTTAACAATCAATTTACAAAATTCCTGAATATTTAGCAGTTGGCTTGCACAAGCCAGTTTGAACCAGCTCCAACACACCACTGTTTGCACCACATTCCCAAAGGTCTTAATTACCAAGATTTCTGGAGAACATATTTGCAATAGCTTCTTTCCTTCACTATTCTTCTCCTTGCCCTGGGAATCTAGGATAAGAAATAAGATGCCAGTATTCATTCATTCATTCAACAAATAAAACGAAGTATTGAAGAGGCACAAGGGGTCTGGAGGGGATGGAGGGTCCCAGTCTACCTTGGGTTGAGTTCCCCAGAAGCAGAGGTAGAGGCAAGGATTTGAGTGACTAATTGGGAAGTGTCTCTGGGAAAACTGACAGGAGGGTGGGGAAGTAGTGTGGTAGGAAGCCAAGTCCTACAGAGAGTGCCTTTGATTCAGTTCTGTTGGGGGAGCTCTGGAAAAAGACTGGGGTACACTCAAAGTGTATTGATGGTGAAGGGACAGGTCTGAAGTATTAAAACTTGCTACCCCCACCTGTTAGTCATTGGTTAAGGGCTGTCCCCAGAAGGACATACATTTTCAGGCACTTCCTACTCTGCACTGGTACAGACAAAGCTGACTCCAGCACCCCAAACAAAAAGGCAGAGGCGTGGTTGGTGGGGGCGCCAGCACATCTGGAGTTCACGCACCTGATCGTGGTAAAGGGATCTGAGGGTTTAGGTGTAGAGTTCTGAGAGTGCCTGCTTTCCAATCATTCATTCAGCGGTGTTTGCTGAGCAGCTACTATATGCCAGGCATTGTCCTGGGCTCAGGGGATAGAAGCATGGGTGCAAACAGCCAGGGTTCGTGTTCTTCTGGAGCACATGGTCTGGAGTAGAGGGGAGTCTGAACAATCCAGCCTGCAAATAGACCATTACAAATTGGGATACATGCCATAAGGAGAAGTACGGGGTCTTGGGTGTATATGACAGACACTGGGTTAGTGGGGGGTGCGACTGGGGAAGGCATCCTTCATAGTTTGACTGGGAAACTCTTGGCTTTCACCTAGGGTCTTGAAATAGTGCGCAGGGCAGCAGTGAACCCTCCCTTGTCTTTGAGCTCTTTCGGGTACTGGAAGCCTTATATCAGAAACACAGCAGGGACACCCAAACCACAGTTTACTTATGGTGTTTGGTGATTCACGACACCTAAATCAACAACTCCAACTTATGCTGTAATTATTCCTAACTAAAGCCCTGTGCAGTACTCTAGTCAGTCATAAGTATTCAGTATCCATTTCCTCATAGAGATCTTGGGACTTCCTTACTTTTGACCACTTTAAAGCCTGTAGACTCCAAAATCAGAGTGCCGGCTTTCAAAACTTTCCAGATCACCTCCTTATCTGTGTAGCCTTAGGCAAGTAGCTTACCCTCTCTGTGTCTATTCATTCGTCTGTAGAATAGGAGAAATAGTACCTACTTCACACCGTTGTGAAGAGTAAAAGGGTATGAGTTGATGTATGCAATCCGTTTTTACCATGTCTGAGCACATTGTAAACACTTAATAATAAAAGGCAGGTTTTCTTTATGTTATTGGGTATAAGCTTTAACATGAAAGGATATCCTTGATACATTTTTTTAAAAAAATATCTTATTTAGAGAGAGAATGAGTGTGAACTGGGAGAACAGAATAGGAGAGAGAGGGAGAGAGAAAGAATCTGAGGCAGACTCCGTGCTGAGCACAGAGCCCCACACAGGGCTTGATCCCCCCACCCGGAGATCATGACCTGAGCCGAAACCAAGAGTTGGACGCTTAACTGACAGAGCCACCCAGATGCCTCTATCCTTGCTACTTTTTAAGTGAAAAAGTAATTTATGCATAAAATAGTTTGAATAGATGTTCTTAAACTTTGATGTCAGAACTCTTTATACCTTTAAAACTACAGGACTCTAAAAATCTTTTTTTTTTAAATGTGGGTTTAAAATACTCATTATTTCCTTAAAATAACAAAAATAAACCCATTACATGTTCACACATTGTCTTAGTTTGGGCTGGTATAGCAAAGCATCATAGATGGGGTGGTTTATAGATAAGAGAAATTCATTCTCACAATAATGAAGTTTGGAATTCCTAGGTCAGGGGTCTTGTGAGGGCCCTTTTCCAGACTGAAACTACTGATTTGTCATTGTCCTTACAAGTGGAACACAGAGTGAGAGAGAGCTCTCTGGGGTCTCATACATAATAAGGGCACTGATCACATTTGTGAACCTTCCCCACTCATGACCCAGTCACCTCCCAAAGGCTCTACCCCATAATATGAACATACTGGGGATTAGGATTTTAACTAGGAATTTAATTAGGAATTTTCAGAGGACACAAACATTTAGTCCATAACACATCTAAGTAACATTTTTATGAAAAATAATTCTATTTTTTGAGGCAAAATCTAGTTTAAAAATTTGATTGTTTTACCCCTTTGCAAGTCTTTCCAGTGCCTGTATTAATTGAAAATAGCCAGATTCTCATGTCTGTTTTGCATTCCATCTGTTGTGATGTGTTGTTTTGGTTGAAATATATGAGAAAAATCTAGCTCCACACAGTTGGAAAAGGAAGGAAAATTTTAATAGCCTTTTCAGATAATTGTGATAATTTGATATTACATGCAAACTTACCAAGTGGTAGTTTTAAACGTTGGTTGCCATATGAAATCTAAAACCAGATCAGTAAACTTTTTATACCATATTATATTAAAATCAGTTGGCCTGTGTTGTATCTTAAATGCCTCTTTCACTCATGCATGATTTTGTGACATCATTTGGAAAATACTGGTTCACTGAGTTGTGGAGATCTTTCAAATGTTGACACATTTCATTATATAATATCAAAATGTCCCACTTGTTAATATCAACACTGATCTCATCAGAAAAGTCTTTAAACACAGGAAATCTGTCAAGCACATAGTAAAGGATCCAAGTTTTTCAAAATTCCAATTTTTGCTTGAAGGCTCAAATTTTTCGTTGGCAACAAATACTGTCAGTTGCTTTCCTTGAAATGACAGGCCACTTTGTAAATTTTGTAAAAATTTTCTGCCAAATTTCCAAGAATGCAATAGCCAAAGCTTGTCTGACAGTCCTACTTTCAAGTAAAAATAGTGTTCCATGAAAAAGGGGCTAGTTGAGTTGGCAACGCAAATATCCCACAAACACTTTTCTTTGGGACAACCATCATACATGATATGCTGCAGAAGTGCTTTGTGCACTCTTCCTATTTCATCAAAAAGAATATTGAAAAAAAAAATGTGTCCTCAAAAAAAAAAAAAAAAAAAAAAGAAAAGAATGTGTTCTCAGGGGTAGAGATTTAATAAAATTAATAGTTTGTAATGCTTCCTCAAGGCCAAGTTTGAGAAAAATCGAGTTTCACTTAACTGCAAATGTGGAAGTCATGAACCCAATGATTGACCATGATTTATTGGTGCTATGCCTTGATTTGTGCTAAGGTGCTAGTCTGATCCCCCACTGCTTTTGTACCATCAATGCAAATCACACAGTGAAAAAGGAAAATAATGTCCTAGTGCTACAGTGAAAACAACTTTGACCTGAGGACTTTCTGAACGGGTTGCAGACCCTTTGAGGTCTGCAAGTGACGTTATGAGAAATGTTGGCTTAGAAAAATGTACACCAAACTGCTGAAGCATTTATTTTGAGGAAGAGACATATGACACTAGGGGCTTTGGAGTGGGTGGTAGATTTTTACTTCTGTATTCATTTGCAGTTTTTACATTGATCATATGTTGTCAGAAATAAAACAGAAGATATTCCCATTTTAGAAAAAGTATTAGGTCTTTTTTTCTGTCTGAGAAATAGGTGTCTTTCCATCCTCCTTCAGGGAGCCATGAGAACCTAGGTTCCCAGCATAGGAAGGAGCGGTAAATTTGTCTCTTCCAGGCAGAGTGGTGGGAAAGGTCAGTGGAGGTGATGGGGACCCAACACTGATGCACTCCCCGGGTCCTTTGTTATCTTCTGTGGAAGACTTCCTAGACTCATTATCCCAGCTCCAGCCTTTCCTAGCCATGACCTTGGGAAAGTTACCTAACCTTTCCATCAGTTCTTTGTCACCAAAAAAGCAATAATAATACTACCTTTATCTTGTAAGGTGGTGGGGATTAAAGGAGCACCTGAAGAGTGTCTGACACACAATTAATGCTTAACAAATGTCAGCCTTTATGAGGATGACCACTCTAACAGCCAAGGTGGTTTTTCTTGCTGGAAATTTCCAACATGGTCAGCCATTCCACAGTGTCTTCCCTGCTGGTGTCCGTGGAAGAACTTTCTGTAGTGATGAGTCCTGGCCATTGAGCATGAGTGTATCCTCTGAGCCTTTAGGTCTCCAGGGTTTGAGCAGACATGTGGTCTATGTTCTCCTTGCCTCTGGAACCAGGCCCCGAAGACACCCCAGAGAACTGGGCCTTGGTTCAGATTACCTGGCCTTATTTGACAGTTCAAATGTGGTTAGGGCAAAGAGCGGTCTTGAGATTTCCACCCAGCCTTAATATCACATAAGCTCAAAGCATCCCTCCCATGACCTCTGTTCTTCTTTGCCCTTACCATGTATCAGAACTCATTGTTCTCACTAGGGTTCAGCAGGGCCCTTTTGCAAGTGAGTTGACACTATGTTAGCTGTTATGAATCACCAGTTTGTTTGTTTTTTTTCTTTTAACTTTTCTCCACAGAGTGTGGGCAAGGCCATTATTTCTGCCTCCAGCCCCTTCTAGTTTCAAATGACATTCTCCGCTTCTCTGTGGAATGATAGATTCATTCCCATGAGAAGGTAGAGATAGAATAGGGAATAGCATGAGGTCACCTACTGAATAGCTCTTGACTCAATCTGTTTCTCTTCCTCTGATCCTCCCACAACTTAGCTAGAAGTCCCTGTTTCCTTTGCTGGGATTTTGGCAAGAGCCCAGCAATGGGGTGCAAGCCATGCCTAATAGACTCCCCTCACCAGCCAACAAGCAAATCTGCAGTAGCTGGGGCCTGGGGGAAAGGCGTAAGTGGAGGCCCAATCCTGGGATAGTCCCACCTCTAACTCCCCATACGTGTGGGCACCCCAAATCTGCAGGTCTGAACACTGACCCCTGTACACCCACAGCTGTAGGTGTGTCTGTCCCCAGGCCGTGACCCATGCCATGGCCGCCTCCCTGGGGAAGGCAGAGAGATTGGAGACAGAGGCTTACAGAGGCCCTAGAGGTAAGTTCAGGGCCTTTGGAGCAGGAAATTCTGAGCTTTGGGTACTAAGATTATAGTCTAGAAGGGACCACAGGCTCTAAGTCATGTGTCCTCTGCCACTGCAGGCTCCTTGACCCACGAGGAGGGGACAGAGGAGGCCACGGGTGGGTTCTTGTGAAATGTACTCTGAGCAAGGACATGGGGTGCCTGTGTGTGAGGTAGGACGATCTGGAAATCTAACACATGCCTCTACTAAAGCCCTTCAGCAGTTCTTCTCAGCCATAAGATCCAGCCCCCACTTCTTGGTCTCCCAGCCCTCTCCCAGTCTAGCTCTTGCCCACTTCTCCACCTTGCCCTTGACCATTTCTATCTCAAGCCTTACCTTCCCTTGGTAGCGCCTACGTCCCACGCTCTCTCACCGACAGGGACTTTGCAGGATGTTGTGTCCTCTGGAGTTTCTCCTGTGCAATGTCTCATCATTGCTGCTTCCTGCACAAGAAGGATTCTTGCCTGACGCTTGCTCAGCCTCCCAGTCTAAGTCAGGTCTGATTCCTCAGCCTGCATAGCTTTCATCTCTTTGTTCTCTGCCCTGTACCAAGAATGAGCACTACCATTAGGGAGTGCTCACTGTATGTATGCCCATTTCACAGGTGAGAGAACTGAGGCCAAGATGGGGAGCTAATCTGGTCAGCTAACCAAGTAATAACAGAGCCAGGCTCCGAGTTTAGACACCAAGCTTTTAACTACTCTGCCGGGGATTTGTTGTTGTTGTTGTTGTTGTTGTTTAAAACAAAACACACTACTTGTGTTACAGTTCTAGAGATTGTAAAGCCAGTGCAGGTCTCACAGGGCTAAAGCCAAGGGTGGTATTCCTTTATGGCTAACCTCCTTGCCTTTTCTAGCTTCTAGAGGCCATCTGTGTTTCTTGGCTTGTGGTTCTTCCTTCGATCTTCAAAACCAGCAGTGGCTGGTTGAGTATGACATCTGTCTGGTACTAACTCTTCTTCTTCCTTTTCTGTTAAAGGATCCTCTGGATGACACCGCTCATCTGAATAATCCAGGGTAATCTCCTGATCCTAAGGTCAGATGATAAACCAGTCATTCTTGATTCTTAAGCTTTTGAGTACAGCAAAAATCTCTGGTGGTAATGGGGGTCAGGAGAGGAAACTTGTGAAAAATGCAGATTCCTGGGCCTCACCATGCCAGTGATTCTGAATCTATAGATCAAGCATAGGGCCGGAAATCTGCATTGTGATATGCTTTCCAGAAGCTTCAGATGCAGGTGCAGTAATGGTGACTCACATGATTTACTGCAACCCCAGGGCCTAAAATGGCAATGTGCTAAATATGATTAGACCTTCTGGGCTCAGTGGGGCCCAGCGGGGAGGGGAGAGGAAGATATTGCCTGCATCCAGCAGGCTGGGTTGGAACAGGGTGCCCTCCTCTGGGTGGAAGATGAAAGCCCGAGTTGTAGCATATACCAGAGCCATAACCCGGGGCCTTCCAGAAGCCATTAGCCCCTCCTCTCGTGTTGTGTCTCCCTCAGGAGGAGAGGAAGAACCACATTTTAGGGGCAGTGTTCGGCCCTGGCTTTGCTTTAACTAACCTGGGACCTGCTCTGTCGGGTCTCCCCGCCCCAACCCAAGCCCACCAGCTGGGCTGTTCATGGGAAGCCCGTGGTCAGATGGAGAATGTGGGCTGAGAACGTAATTTGGGAGTAGTCGGCCTGTGGCTACTGGAGCCCATTCCAGCCCAGCCACAGGAGCTATTGTGGACCTTTTTTATTTCTTCGTCTCCTGGGACTTATAGACACTGAAGCGGTTGAGCAGCAGCTGCCACTTAAGTGCCATAAAGTGGGCGCATGTGCACACATGTGTCCATGTGCACGTGTGTGTTCACATGTGCGTGCATGTATGTGCGCGTGCATCTACGCGTGTGTCCATGTGCATGTGTGTGCATGCATCTACAGGTGTACGTTTGCGCATGTGTGTGCATGCGTGCGTACATGTGCGTGTGCATGTGTATGTGTGGAGGGGGAGGCGAAAGCGACTGAGGCACTGTGTGATGGGGCCTCATCAGGTGGGCCCTGCTCAGACTTGGTGCAGACCTTCCCTGCAGGAGCAGCCAGAGTGACAGGGCCACTCCTTGCAGAGGAGTGAAGACCTGTCCCCAGGGGAGCCCCAGAACCATCAGGGAGACACCAGGCTTTTTCTGTCTGATCATTTCCTCCCCCGTGAATGTTCCCTGCTCTTCCATGCCTTCATCACTCACAGATAATCCTCCCTGCCCTCTTCACCTTTTGAGGGAGCTTGTCCCCAGAGCTCCTGCAGAAGGTCTGTGGTCCTTGACTCCTGCCCCCTCATCTAGATGCTCTTGACCATGTGGCCCAAACAGGGCCAGTTACATCCACCCCCCCCACCACACCTCCCTCTCACACCCACCCTAGTTACCTGTCATTAGGACTCAGATTTGAAGTAAGCAGCTCCACAGAGTAAACCTTTAAGGTGCGTAGACTCGGGCTGGGATGCCCCCTATTGGGACAGCCATGGCTATGGTCTGAATGTTTGTGTCCGCCCCCCCTCCCCGCCCCCAGCGGGCCCCTCAATACATATGTGGAAACCTAACCCATGGTGATAGTATTAGGAGAGGAGGGGTCTTTGGGAAGTAATTGATCCTGAGGGGAGAGCCCTCAGAGCCCTCACCACTCTGCTTGGGCAGACAGTAAGAAACTGGCCATCTGCTGTTAGGAAGTAGACCTTCACCAGAACCTAACCCTGCTGACTCCCTGATCTTGGATTCCCAGACTCCAGAACAGTGAGAGAGAACTTTCTGTTGTCTCTCAGCTCCCAGGCTGTGGTATTGGGTTTGGTTACGCCAGGCAGAGCAGACAAGGACACCCATGCTGGGCGGCCATCTTGGGGCCCCGAGTTCGGACGAAGGAACAGAAAGAGCTAGAAGGCTGTTCTGAGGCATGAGGCGGGGGAATGAAGCAGAGGAAGAGGAAAGTGCTCCTTAGGGACCCGAGGAGAAAGAGGATAAAGAGCCGATTTGATTCTTGCCAGCTTTCCAATTCCCAGTACCAGTCTCTTGTGAAGCATTTCTCGTCTTAAATGAGTGGGTACCCAAATGAATTCTTGCCCTTGGGGCCCACGAGATAACCTAACTCCTCATAATTGCTTTCCTTTTATTTAAGTTAGCTCAAGTGAGTTTGTTTTTGCCAAGCAAATGATCCCTGATTAAGACAGCCCTTCCGGGAGAGGTGAGGCCTGGCCCGAGGCTCTCGGAAGTTAACAAACCTGGGTGTGTGCCAGGAAGCAGGATACACACATGGGCTTCATTCTCCCCTGCAGTGAGGGCAGGTGTCCATGGTGTGGGGGAGCAGGGAAGGGTGTTGGGAAGTGTACAGCAAAGGAGGGGAGCAGAGTGAGGGGGACACATTGGAGAAGCAGTCGTTTGGTTCATTCTATTGAGTACTGGCCAGAACATAAAGCAGAAATCTCCTGGGTCGGGATCAGAGTGCCAGGATTTAAGCCCAGTGCTCTGGACATGGGTGGCCCTGGATGTATTTCTTAGACCCTAGAGACCTCAGTTTTCTAAGCTGAGACATAGGGATGGTAACTCTACGAGGGCACTTGACTTAAAACTGTGAAGAGTTCGGTTATTTGTCTGCTGTGGGTTTTTATTTTGTTTTTACTGGGGTAAGGGAGGGACTGACTAGAGCCAACATTTGAGCAGGGCCATGTCGCTGAAGGTCTGATAGACCCAGCAAAGGAGTTAGTATTTTGTCCAGAGTAACGATGGGAAACTTGAAGAATTTTGAGCTCATAAGTAGTCTGATCTAATTTTGTACCTTCTCCCTAAAACACGCACACCCAGGGGACATTTGACAATGTCTGAAGACATTGGTTGTTAACACTGGGTGGGGGATGCTCTTGGCTTTTAGCAGAGACTCAGGATGCTCTCAACATCCTCCAAAGCACAGAACATTCCCCAGCATTACCTGCCCCAAACGTCAAGGCCAAGGTTGAAGAAGTCTGCATTCGTGTGTTAGGAAGAACAGAAATCAATCATATCCCATCTTGGGGGCTTAGTTTCCCATCTGTCAAAAGGTGGACTTGGAGGGACTTGGCAGGAGTGACCGATTTGTTCCTTCCACAGCTGTGTATGTGTCCATCTCAATAGACCCTATGGCCTGGACCCCCCTTACACCAGCTCTGGTGCCTGAAGCCTCTCCTCACAGGTAATTCTGACAGAGTCAGAGAGTTTGTGGAGAATATGGGCTCAGGATCCCGCCAGCCATGGGATCAAATCCTGGCTCCACCCTAGCCAGCTGCAAGACCTGGAGGGATTTTCTTTGCTTCTCTGAACTTGGGCTGTTCTGTCCATAGGCAGGGACTGCTCATAACACCTTGCCTGTGGCAGAGTTGAGAGGGTTTGAGAAGCCTTTAGTGCAACACCTAGCCCATAACAGGTGTCCCTTCAACCTCAGCCACGGGGACACTTACCACCCTACTTCTCAGGGTGTGAGATTGATAAACACAGGAAATATTTGAGAAATTCAGCTGGGTCTCTCTCTGGATGCCCATGGTAACCCCCATCAGTCAGAGGAAACCAAAGGCACACACACTCCTTTGAATATTTGCTGAATTCATCACAAAAGGGAAAAGAAAAAGGAAAAAGGAAGCTACCATGTGGTGCAGGGCACACAAACCCCAGGCCTCAGGGGCTAGGGAGGTAATGGCAGATTGCTGGGTTAATCAGTCCATTCATTACTTGACTGAATGGTACCAGAGACATGGAAACAAGAAATGATTTTCAGAGGCTGGGTGGCAGACCTGGGAGCCTGAGTGTTGGGTTCAAATCCCATTTGTGCATGGAACTGGCTGTAGGAACTTAGGTAAGTTACTTTACCACTCCATGCCTCAGTTTCCCCATCTGTAGAAATAGAGATCTCAAAGTGATAATAATACCTATCTCAAAGGGCTCTGAGAATTCAATATATATAATATATAGAAGCACAAGCCTCTGTGTCTGGCTCAGTAGAAGTGCTGGGATGTCATAGCTTCTCACTTCTGTTAACGTTCTTACACCAAAAGCAAACACTGTCCATCGCCCTGGGAGTGAAGCAGTGTGGTCTGCCAATCAGCAGCATCAGTATCACTTGGGAGCTTATTAGAAATGGGAATCCTAAGGCTTCACCCCAAAGCTACCCGAATAGAAACTCTGCTCTCAGTCTTCTAGTGTGACATTGGTCTTCTGTCAGTTTCTAGACTGTGCCAAGCTCTCTTCTGCCCCAGGGCTTTTGCATGTGCTGTTCCTTCAACCTAGAATGTTGTTCCTTGGCTTTTCCCATGTCTGACCCTTAATATCTCTCAGGCTTCAGCTTAAATGTCACCTCGTGGGAGAGGTTTTCCCTTACCACCCCTCCTTTCCCCATCCCTTGTTATTCCATGTCTCTACACGATACATACTTCTTTGCTGTTAACAATCCCAGTCTACAGTAACCTTGTGCCTAAGTCTTGTTATTTGCTGCTTGTTGTCTTCCCTCGCAGTACAGAAGCCTCAAGTGGGCAGGGATTGGGTCTCTGTGCTCAATGTCTGGCACAGGGTGAGCTCTCCGTAAACATTCATAGAAGCAATGAATGTGTCATGTAGTGAATAGAGAATGTTCATCACACTGCTGGGCACATGGTGAAAATTTCATTATAAAAATCATATTACAATACTTGTAGAACAAAATGGGCTTCCATGCAGACCTGGGCTTCTTGTGATTGGGGACTGTGGCCTTTGCAAACAATTACCCAAGCAAAGCAGAAGACTTTCCACTGCTCAGCCAGCCCCTGGCTGTCCCTCTGGCCCAGCCATGTATACGGGGCCACACTGAACATGCTATCTCATTAAAATCTGGAAATGAGGCTGTCCTATTGCTGTCACCTAACCCAAGCCATCAAACACTCCAAATTGGTTTTTGCCGTTTTATACAGCACAACATACATTGGTTAACTTTTCAAACAGTAAACACCACCTGCAAAGTGCCTTTAATATTTAATATAACTCTAAATTGTTTTGAAAATAAATCCAGCCATGTGGAAAAGCAGCAGAAGGGATAGGAAGCAAAGCCAGGCACCTGCTCTGTGTAGGGCAGAGCTGGTGAAGCCAACACTAGCCACAGCCCCAGTGAACTCTTTGGGCCAAACCAGTGTTGAGCCACCCGCCCAGCCGCACTGGCTATCACGGGGAGCGGGCTGTGTCTAGCGGCCCATGGGTCCCGTTTGCTCACCGTGCACTGTGTTGTCGCCTTCGAGTCTCTCTCTGTCCCTTCTCACATAGGGGTCCCGGGCCTCAGAAAAGTTACTTACCTCTTTTTGTCTTGCTTGCCTTATATGTAAAATTGGGTACTAATAATATCTACCTTGCTGCATTGCCGTAGTTGTGAATGGGGGAGTCCAAGCACAGGGGTTAGAGCCGAGTACCTGGCACACGGGACGACTTATGAATGTTTGCTGTGGGTTTGCTCCTGGGCCTGATGGGCATCGTACAACCCATTTTCTTTACTCTCATTCCAGCTGCACCCCCTTCTCTGTGCCTGGTGTGTTCCTTGTTCCCTCCCACCACTGGGCATTTGTACCTGCTGTGTCTTCTGCTGAGAGCACCTTTCCTTCCGTCGTTTGCCTGGCTAACTCTTGTTTATCTTGCCAACTGTCAGCTCAGTCAACCGAAATCTCGACCTTTGGGGGAAAGGCAAACTCGCTCCTCTTGGGGGCACAGGTGCTAAGTGAATCTCTAGGCTGGAAAGGGGGGAGTTCTTGGGTTGGTCTACATGAGGTCTTCTGCCCACTTGTCACTGGGGCCAGAAGACCAGGATCGGCAGCCGTATCAAAAGCCCTGTGCTGGGTCTGAGGGATCTGGCAGTGCCCCAGGAGAAGGGAGCTGCTGTTCTTGGCAGACAAAACTGTCACCGTCCATCACAAGGAGATATGTGTCCCAGGACAGTCCCCCCTGGGGACCACATGAGGAGGAGTTAGGCAACTTTTGCGTTGGTCAAGGCTAGAAGGATAAGGGCTGATGATTTCGAAGATATTTCAGAGAAAGGAATGAATGAGAGAGAGGGAGAGAGAATTCTGGAGCTTCTGATTTGGGTAAGAGAATGTATGGTCGTACCTGGAGAGGGAATGACCACATCCATGTCTTACCATTGCCCTTAGGTGATGTAGCCCAAACAAGAAGGCAATGAGGTAGGAATCTGAGCCAGTCGTACCCCACTCAGACAGGAGGACTGCTGTGGGAGTAAACAGAGAGCCCAGAATGACTCTTCTTGTACCATTTAAGCAGATAGATAAATGAATGCTGATAGTGACTCTGCTAATTAGTAAAGGGGAATGGATGCCATCTTAGTCAATGCTTGGCCCTTCTGGCCAAAGTCAAGCTAAGACTCATTATGTCTTCCCGCTTGCTTCTTGATTTTTCCGAGAACAGTGAGAACTCCCGTGTAAGGATATCTGATCATCAGTGCCCTGGGTTGTTGACTCTCCCAGTGACTGTACTCCTTTGTATGAGAAGGTCAGGTCCCTTACTGAGCAATTTGCTACCAGCCGCTGAGTTCTCCAAATGGCATACGGATCCAGATGGACCCATGGATGGGAAGATATTCTCGGCTCTGCTTGTCAGTGGGCCATCAGGCATTTCCAAAGAGGAGACTTCTTGGCTTTCCTTCCCAGACATGACCTTCTCACCTCAGTACATGGCATCACCATCCACCACATCCTCAAGCTAAAGGCCTGGAACTTGCCTGCCATCTTTCCCTTTCCCTCTATCCAATCTACTAATAAATCCTGTTGGCTCTCCCTCCAGAACATACCTCAGTGTCTCCCCATCCAGAATAATCTCCATCACCCCCACTTCTTTCTAGTCCAAGGGTTTGCCAACTCTATCTGTAAAGGGTCAGGTAGTAAATATTTTGAATCCTAAGGGCCAGGTGATGTTAAAATAACTCAACATAAAACTCAACATAAAAACAAAAAACAACAACTCAACATACTTTTAGTGCAAAAGCAGCCATAGGCTATAGTAAATCACAGGCATGACTGCTTTCTAGCAAAACTTTATTTACAAAAACAGGGGCCCAGAGGCCATTGTTTGCCAATGGCTGTTCAACTCTAAGTCCCCACTATGTTCGGACCAATACCAAGCCTCCAAACTGGTCTCCCCACTTCCACTCCTGCAGTCTCTCCCATGCATGATCCTCATGGCAGCCAAAGCAGCCTTTAAAACGTAGTCAGATGGCATTTCTCCCAGGCTTAAAATCTTCCAGAAGCTCCCCACTGCCGTATAGTGACAATCCAAAGTCTTTCCCGATTTTCTCTGCCCTCCACGGTGACCCCCCCTCCTGCCCCCCACCCTCGATCACTGTAACACGCTTTCACTAATTCCCTTTCTGTTCTGCTTCCTTCTGTCTTCCACTGGAACATTCCTCCCCTAATCTCCTCCCTCAGCTCCTGACTCAAAGACCTCCTCCCCAAAGAAAGCCCCTCTGACGCTTCCCTAGCGCTGCCCACCCCGTCCTCATCACCCCGTGTGAAAGAAATGGCCCTGCTTGTGGATTTGCTGACCATTCGTCTGCCCACTCTGGCACATAAGCTTTGTGAAAGCAGGGACCTGGTCTCTCTCTCCGCACCAATAGCAGCTCATGGCAATATAGGAAGTCCTCAAATACTTGCTCGCTGAATCTGGAGAGGTTCCCGTGTTATATTTCCAGGCAATTTCCACTGTCTTTCCACCTTTAATTTCTCCACCTTTGACTCAGCCCTTCTTATGCTAGCCCAGGAGAGGTTTGCTTATAACTTATTCAGTGAATGCAATAAAGCTAGAAAAAACCGTTTTCGCCAGAGTCCTTGGGCTTGTCCAGGGACCCCTGTGCAAACTTCAGTGTCATCCCAAGGCCACGTCTGGGGAAGGGCTGCTCCTCTGACAGCTGGACTCCACACAGGGCCCCGTTTACCAACAGCTGCCATGCCCTGGAAGGGCAGTGGGGATGCTCGGTCCTCTGTAGGCTCTGCTTCAGGAATCTGCCTTCTGTTCTTGCGCTCGCTGATATGTGCTCTAGGCTTCCTTGAGCTGCATTTCCTTGTTTCTGGATGTTCCTTGTTTCTTTCTCAGGTATTCCATGTCTCTTCCTGTCCCCTGCTACCTACTCTTTGCTTTACTGACACTGGGGGCAAGGGACTGCTAGTTGCCGCCACGAATCCTTTCTTCTCTCTTCCTTGGTCATAGAGCCCCAATTTTATTGGAAGTGGTAATGAACCCAGCAAAAAGATTCCATTTGTCTCCTTTGCAGTTAGGCGTGGCCACGTGGCTACGTCTGGCTAATGGCATAGACGCAGAAGCTCTGATGGACTTTCTGGGAAGGGTGGTCAGATGGTGCTGACTCAGCTGTGTCTCAGTTTGCTCAGGCTGCCATAACAAATATCGTAGACTGGGGTTGGGGGATGCAAATAACAGACATTCTCACGTTTTGGAGGCTGGGAGTCTAAGGTCAAGTCCAGCTGATTTGGTTCTCTGGTGATGACTCTTCCTGGCTTGCTGCTGGCTGCCTTCTGAATGTAAGGGGAGAGAAAAGACAACTTTTTTCTTCCTCTTCTCATAAGACCACCAATGCTATCAGATGAGGACACCACCTCTATGAGCTCATTTAACTTTAATTACTTCCTAAAAACCTTATATCCAAACTACAGTCACAATGGAAATGAAGACTTCGACATATAAACTTGGTGGGAGAGACACAGTTCAGTCCACAGCAGCTAGATATGACATCATTTAGCTTTCCCCTTCTGTCCTTCCTTCCTTCCTTCCTTCCTCCCTTCCTCCTTCCACTTAGAATGCAGATATGATGGCTGGAGCTTCAGCAGCTATGTTGGGCCATGTGGTGACATTGAGAGTAAGTGCCAGGTGTGGAGGATGAAAGTGTAGAAAGATGGAGAGGATCTGGGTTGACTTTGTGGAGCTGCCATCTCATCACTGGAATGATTTTTGCCTTGTGATTGATCCCCAGTTTTAAACTGCAGCTGTACTTTGGAATGACCTGGGGAGATTTGAAAGATCTTAATGCTAAGGAGTCACCCCCAGAAATGCTGACATAGTTGGCCTTTTAGGGTGCAGCCTAGGCATCCTGATTTTCTTCAACCTTTTCTGGCAATTCTGATGTGTTAAGGTTGAGAACACTGTGTTAAAGAATAAACCCTTGCATAAGAGAATAAACTATATTTTAAACTATGGTATTTTAGTTTTGTTATATGAGACTAACACAACTCCTAACAATCAAAAATCTAATTTTGGGAGATGAATCACTTCCATCTTCTTAGATTTTCCGGACAAGAACAAGCCAGAGCCGGCAGGAGCCCTGGTCACAGCCTACCACGTTCCAGGACATGGACTGGTGAATCTCAATTCAAGCCGAATGGTGACAGAGCTGTGACATATTAACTACTGTTTTCTGTCCCTCCACCCACATGAATAAAACAGTGTGTATAACTAAAAATAAACTTCAGGATTAAAATAAGCACTCGGATTAAAAATAGTCCGACGTGGCATTTTTGTCAATACTTTCTTTTCCCCCCTGAATGTGAAAATCCATTGGTAAGGATCATCAGAGGCAACTGAACTCTTCCTCTCTGCAACCCAAATGCCTCTCTGTGTCCCTATGCCAAGTGAGAAGGGATGAAGGGTAGGAGCTCTGCCAGCGGATGAGAGAGCTGGTTTAAAATAATCAGGTACCCGCGTTCGAATCCCAGCCCTACTGCTCAGAAGCTGAGCTCTCCAAGGCAGGTGGTTTAACCTCTCTGTGCTTCAGATGCCTTCTATGGAAACGGGGTTACAGATCTACCCAGGACCCGGGAGAGTGGTGAGGACGACAGCATAGCATACAGAAAAAGTCCGCAGCATCGTGCGTGACATGCAGCCACTGTTCAGGGATGGTCAGCTGTCCTTCCCGTGGCTGGGGAAGCTCTTCCCCCTCATTTCCGGGAATCGCGGCCGACACGGGGCTGCCTTTATGAATAGGGTGCTAAATGAGCAAACACGTGTCTGGAAATGAAGGTAATTCATCCCTGGGGAGATACCATCTCCCAGGTTCAGGGGTTAATGGGCTCGGAGGATCCCGAACAAACGCGGCCCGAGACAAATTGGCGGAGCCTTATTGTTCGCCAGACAGCTGTTCAGCTGTGGCCCATTTATTAGCGCGGCTGCCCGAGAAACAAATTAAAAAGCAAGCCCCCTCAAAGATAACAGAAATCGAGCGCCAGGGGCTGAACGCCCTGCGAGCTGGAACCAAGCACAGAGCCCGCTTCTTCGTCCGCGGCCCGCAGGGCGCGCTGGACCCCCGAGGGGGCTGGACGGCCGCCAGAGCTGCCGGCGCGGGCTCTCCTCTGTCCGCAGGGGAGCTGCCAAGAACGGAGCCCGCGGAGAAGCACTTGCAGATGAGAGGGGAGCACATGGCAGGCCCAGCTCTCTGCAGTCATAAAATGCAACATGGAGGAAGACGAGAGGAAACAAACCGTTCTCTCTGGGCCGGTCCATCTGGAAGTGTGTGGCCGGGAGCGGTATTACAAATAAATGTGTCCAACGCAGCAACGTCTGGGAGTAATTGGATGTTTTCATCCTCCTGGAGCATGTGGAGGGGCTCCTTACACAAACACAGGCCTGGAGAAGCCACAACAGACACCCCCCCCCTCCCCTCCCCATTGCTGGCATGTGGGTTCTGCTCTTCCCGGCCTGGAGACTGGTCCAGCCCATTTTCTAGGGAAGGACAGTGAGTGGTGAGGGCTTAAGAGCGTAGAAGCTTTGGAGTGGGAGTCTCAGAGAGAGACAAGAGTCCTTGCAGACTCGTGAGAAATGGGGCCAGATGGAGTGCAGCCCTCTGGGGGGGCTGGCTTCTTAAAGTTGGGCCCTGGACCGTTTTTTTATCCTAGGGTGCTGGCTAATCATCTGGATTCCTGTGCCCTACTCCAGACCTCCAGGATTCAATCCTTCCGGAGCAAGTGCAGGAATCCTGCCTTTTAATACATCTTCTTGGGACATTCCTCTGCATGCTAAAGGAGTCTTTCCCCAGCGTGCATCAGAATCACCCACAGAGCTGGTTAAACACAGGGGAGCTCCACCTGAGCAAGCATTCCTGATTCAGTAGGTCTGAAGGGGCACCTGCAGGCTTGCATTTCCAGCAAGTTCCCCCTGATGCTGCCGCTGGTCTGGGGACCACACTTGGAGTAGCACAGTGCTAAAAATTCCAAACCACTGGACCACAGGCTTTTTGCCTTCAGGTTGAGCAGAGTCTCATTTGTCAACAATGAGCACTATACCTCCCTATCTTCAGGTATCAGAATCTGGGGGGCCCAAGTTTCACTCCTCAGCCCCCATAGGTGACTGAAGATGTCCCTCGAGTTAATGATGATCCCAGGAAGACTTCATGCTGCTACTTCCTTTGCAGAAACAGAGGGCCTACCTAGACTGTGGTTCTCAGCTGAGTGAGGGTTTAAAGGCACTCCAGCACCTGGCAAGAACACTAAACCAGGGACACCTGGGTGTCTCAGTCGGTTAAGCCGCTGCCTTCCGCTCGGGTCATGGTCCCGGGATCCTGGGATCAAGTACTGCATTGGGCTCCTTGTCCAGCGGAGAGCCTGCTTCTCTCTCTGCCTCTGCCTGCCACTCTGCCTGCTTGTGAGCTCTTTCTCTCTCTGACAAATAAATAAATAAATAAATAATCTTAAAAAAAAAAAAAAAAGAACACTAAGCCAATTCATTTAGACTCTCTGGGGGTGGGACTCAGACATCATTGGCTTTTTAGTGTGTGTGGTTTTTTTTTAGTTGTTTTTTTTTTTAAGATTTTTATTTCTTTATTTGACAGAGAGAGATCACAAGTAGGCAGAGAGGCAGGCAGAGAGAGAGGGGGAAGCAGGCTCCCCACTGAGCAGAGAGCTCCATGCAGGGCTCGATCCCAGGACCCCAAGATCATGACCTTAGCCGAAGGCAGAGGCTTAACCCACTGAACCACCCAGGTGCCCCATCATTGGGGTTTTTTTTAACGCTGGCCCAGGGAGTCCAATGTGCAGTCAGTGCAGAAAACCATGTGCAAATGTTATTACCCATGACTCCTGTTAAAACCACCCAGGGAGTAATGGAAGACCCCACCACTGGCCCCCACCCCATCACCAAAATTCTGATGTCCTGATTTGGGCTGGAGCCTGGACACTGGCATTGAAACCAAGCCTGCACATGATTCCCAGTGCAACTGGAGGGCAGGGGTGCACACCTTCTGACTGAGTGGAAAGAGGGTTGGGGGCAGCAGCTCTGGGGAAGGGCAATGGGGCGGGATGAGCCAGGGGTTGGACCACATTCTTTGGGGTCCCCACACTCAGTGACGCTGACAAAGCAAATAACAACAGCATAAAGCCGTTTTGTGAAGTGTGATCGAAACAAATTTCTTGCCCTTATATCAGAGACAAATGCAAGCTCTTATCATCCTCCCTGACCAGGGCAGGCATTTGTGGGTGGAATGGGGAGGACAGGACAGGAACTTCCTCTGCAGCTTCGAGCTGCCCTCCCCTGGGATGCACAGAGAGGGGTGTGTCCCTGCCAGACATCAAATCCGGGGATCTGGATTTCTACAGCTTCTCTGGAGACCAAGGAGGAAGTTCTGCTAGAATTACTACCTCCCCTGTGTTCTCTTTTGTTAAAATGCTCCTTCCCTCGGTGCCATTTCAGCCTTCTGAACCTGGGGGTAGGGCACTGAAACCCACATTTTAAACAGACATTCTGGATGATTCTTATGTGTATCATAATCAGAGAACCACTTGGGTGAGGGTTCTAGCTCTCTGAGGATAGGAGACTTTTAGAGAGGTAGGGCAGAGGACACAGAATGGATAGGTCTTTGCCATTTGGGGGCTACCTGAGGTCTCTGCTAGGCCCAAGACCTCTCAGAAAAGAACATTTTCCCCAAAGATAAGAGCCTGACCTTTTAACACAGTTTACATCTGGGTCCAATAAATGGAGCTGACTTTACCCATGGAAGCCTGGGTGTCATAGTCAGCTGTCTTTGTTTTGATGTGTTTTTAAGGCCTTTCTAATAGAATGAGCTAGATTTCTGGCAAAGAAATGGATATCTCTTCTCTCTGGAGAATTCTAAATCTCCTCACTAGAGATTTACTCTTCCCAACAATGACGAATATTTAATGGCCCGGCTTTGGCCAGTGGTCCTAGCCTGCCCATGACAAATGTTCCTTTGTGATCTGCTCACTCTGGGGTTACCAAGGATTTCGAATGGGGAGAGGGGAGGGAGGGGAGGGAAGTATTTGACATCCACTATGACCTTGGAATTCACAAACCAACCAACAGAAGGCCCCGAAGTTCTGTGACCCACAGCCATTTGCTGTTTTGATGAGGCACAAATTTGGATAGTGTGTGTCTTGGGGCTACTAAAAGTGAGTAGCTGGGGCAGGGGCAGAGATGACCACTAGCATCTTAGGTTTGTGGGATTCACTACGTGGTGCAACGTTTGTTTCCTGGTGGATATGGGCCATATGGTTGGAGAGAAAATTTCAGAGAATAGAAATAATTATCAGGTTGTGGTCAGAGAATGGTACAAGGTGCTCATGACTCTTTGAAAGATGTGTGATTGGGACAAAGCCAGGCATCTGTGTGATTATCCCCAGTGCTCTGAATCCAGGATTCCTGGAGGTCTCAGAATTAGCCCTTCCAAATATCTGTGGTCTTCCGTGTGCTCGGTCATGTGGGGAAGAAATCGTAAACGGGAACTCAGATTTGAGTCCTTGTTATGTGCCAGGAAAAGTGCTAAGAGCTTAGCACATATCATCTCATTTATTCCTCATGCAACTCTAGAAAAGCATACTTTTGGGGTCATCATTTCCTAGATGAAGTACAGAGAGGTTATCCAGTTCCGACAAGGCCTCACAGCTGGACAGTGGCAGACCTTGGCTTTGAACAGACAGATTCTCTCCTTGACCAACTTCTTGGATCCGCCCAGCCCCCGTCTTAGCAAAGAATCCTGCTGAGTCATTGAAAGGGAATCCTGCCATCCTTGATGTCTGATTGCTCTTAGTATCTGGCTAATGTAGTCTGTCTTTGATGTGTCTTGGACCTGCCATTCACAAGAAACCTGCGAGGTCAGTTTACCTTCCTACTCTTGACATCCCCTCTTAGTAATTTTCCATCCACCAACCCTCTCTCTCTGTGACTGGTTCAGTCACCTTCCACACAGCCTGATCTCTCTCCTCTATAGCATTTGTCTTGAATAAAGTCTTTCTCACTATCTTAACAAGTGTCCAATAATTTTTTAACAGAATATAGGCAGTTGGACTCTGGTACCTGAATTCTTGATCTTTACACTATCCCAGCAGATCAGTGGTATCAGAGAGAACTATCATGCCAGCCACGTTTAACACTGAAAATTTTCTGGTGCCACATTAAAAAAGGAAGAATAAACAGGTGGCATTATTTTTTAAAATATTTTCTTCCTGAAGATATCTGAAATATTTCAACATGGAGTTGATACTCAAAAAAAGTATAGGGATATTTTACTTTTCTCTTTTTCTCGTCTTTTTAAGTCTTCAAAACTTATCTTGCATGCAGCCCAGCTCACTCTGGACGAGCACGCTTCCAGAGCTCAGCCATTACAGGCATGAGTGGTTACAGAACCGGGCAGCTCGGTGCTAGACCAGGCCCCAGCAGGAGACTTGAGTCTGAGCATTTGTCTGTGCCAGTGCTGGCAATGGGCAGAGTGCTGAGGGAGAAGGAGAGAAGAATGAAGGGGCAAGGAAGCTAGCTGAGCAAAGGCACTGCTGATACCTGCTGACCGTAGGAAGTTGGGGATGGAAATTAAAAAAAAAAAGGACCCAGATTAGGAAGTGAGAACGGGGTGGTGAGCAGCCTGGAGGACCTGTCCCCAAGGCTGAGGCAGAGAAGGTCTTGGGTGGTTGGGAAGGGTAAGCTGGTGATCCATGAGGACAGTGTGTCTTCCCTAGTAACGTGTGCTCCTTTCACCCGGGATGGGATCCTGTTCAAATGCGGATTCTGACTTGGTTGATCTGGGAGGAAGCCTCAGAGTCTGCTTTTCTAAGGAACGCTAAGCTATGGTGACGCGGCTGGTGTGGGGACCACACTTTGAGTAGCAAGGGCTAGAACACGTGTTCAGGCTTTGAATGGTCTACCAGCAACATGGAAAAGGGATGAAGCTGAAACTTTCTTAAGCCAAGGAGAGCTTTTGGCCCAAGTTCCTTCTAAGCTGTGGCAATAATTACAGCTTCTGCCTGTTGATTACCTTCTCTGCTCTGTGCTTCCTACCAGTGGTCGGCAAACTAGGGGTGCCCGGCCAGATCTGGTCACTTCCTGTTTTGGTGAATAAAGTATTCTTGGAATGCAGGCACACCCATAGATGTTTACATATTGTCACAGCTGCCTTCATGGTACAATGGCGGGGCTGAATAGTGGCAACAGAGACCATATGGTATGCAGAGCCTAAAATATTCACCATCTGGGCCTTTCTAGAAACATTTTGCCATCTCTTCATATATTGTCTCTTCACTTCTCATCACACTGCCCAGTGGATTAAGTACTATTATTGTCCCTTTTTACAGATGAACAAACAAAGTCTTGGAGGCACCAAGGCATTTGCCCCATGCCTCACAGCTAGGTAGAGAAGCAGAGCTGGTCCTCATGCCCAGGCTGACCTGTGCCAATGAGGCCAAGGCCCAGGCTCTCCACTCCGCTAGTGCCGTGGGAATAGGAGTGGCTTATGCAGAATAAAAATGTCTGTGTGGAGCAGTGGAGTCATCAGGAACATGTCACTGTTTTGGGGAATGGCCATAGAACCATGGAGTCCTTGACCACCACCTCTGTGCACATGCACGCTGGGTGCCTTCTGTTCTAGCTCTTACCCTCCTCAACCTCCCTCCTTGCCCACCTCTGCCTTTGCCCGCAGCAGGGATGGCTCCCACCTCAAACTGGCATCTCTCTCCTTGCTATGGGATGGCATTTGTTAGATAAATACTCCAACTTTGTGTCCCTCGGTGGGACAAACAAGAGGCACGGCCTACATCCTTCTAGAAGGTGTGGATGGTGGTGACCTGCTCCCTCTTGGCTTTCTCCCTTCTGACCCCCCACCTCATTGACCTAGTTCCTGATTTGTCCTTCTGGAGGTTAGCTCCCAAAGAAACTACCTGCACCCACCTCCCATGTCACATCCTACTCGTAAGGAAACCCAGATTGAGACACAGAGCCGGTCGGTTAGAAGCTACAATAACTGGGAAAGTGCTTGCAGACCCACTGTTTACAGGTGAGGAGACTGGGGGCTCAGTGGGGGCAGTAGCTTGTCTCACTTTCAGGGGTTCCTAGCCAGATTGTCTATCTAACTCATTCCTTGATGAGTCCCACGGCCTGCTCTTTGTTGATGATGATGGCCCCGGTGAGGACAGCTGAACGCTTGCTGTGAGCTTGAGGAATCAGTGGCCCAGGGCAGTTAGGGAACTTGTCCAAGTTTTGCCCACATGTGAAGAGACTTGACCCAAGGAATCCTGGAGTAGCAGAGGTGGAGACACACATACACACACACACACACACACACACACACGAGGCTGCTGTGGGCATGGTATTGGCATCTCAGCCCTGCCCACTGGGTGAGATGAACATCTTCAGTGAGTGCTCCTGGGACAGGTTGCCGTGGTTACCACCAGTAACCCCCTGAATCATGGAGGTCGGTGACGGTAACTGCAGCCACATCACCACTTCTGTGCGACATTCTCCCAACTCCCCAATTCCTAGTGCAACTGAAGCTACTGAGTGGGCAGGGAGCGGCCTGGTTGCCATGGGAACCAAGGGGAGCCGCTCTCCTGATCTCATCTCTAGGCACCAGTGAACTTCACCACAGTGCCTGGGAGTCACTGTTCTTTCCCCTACCCCCTCTTTAATCTTTTCCCTCCCTGGACATAGGCAGGAGCCTGCCTGCCAGCTGTGGGTGCCGCTCCCACCCCCGCCCTTGTCGTTCTCATTGCTCAACATCCCATCTTGCCTGTCTCTCCCTTCCTGATCCTTTTCCTTCCATCCTTGTGAAAACACAGTCATACAAAGGTGACAAACCCTTGGCTGCCTTAGGAGAGAGGCTTGCCTGGGTCCTGGATGCCCCCTCCCAAAGCTGGGAGCATTTTGGTGATTATACCAGTCTTGCCATCTGTAAAATGGGGACACTGGCTACTGTGAGGATTAAATGTAAGGATAACAGCAGGACAGTTAAGAGCCTGATCGTTGAATTGGACAGACCTACCTTTGAATCCTGGCTCTACTGTTGTGTGCGACCGTGGGCCAGTTCATTTTCTGAGCCTCTGCTTCCTCTTCTGCACCCGGAGGATAGCAGGCATAGCCACCTTCCCTGGATTTGTTGTGCTGATGGTTCTAAAGCACAGACTGCACTACCTGCTTGTCTTAGTTCCTGTGCCCCTGCCTGCCCGTGACCCCATAAGGCTTTGAGTCTGCTAAAGGCAGTGACTTTCTTGTTTTAAGCCAAGCACAATGACTCGAGACTGTGCCCTTCATTGGGAGGGAGCAGCTTGCCTTCCAGCTGGATGCAGAAAAGGGAGATACGACACCTCTCTTTCCTCCCTTGACTCACTGTGCCTGTCACCCCAATCGGATACGAGAGTACCAGCCATGGGAGCCCCAATAGCTCCAGAGGGAGATTAAGAGGTTGGAGCTGATTGGGACATGAAACTTCTCCAAGCCTGTGGTGGCAGCCCTCATCACTATCAGGCATGGAGCAAGGGTGACAGAGGTTGAGGATAGGAAATGGGAAAGATCTGTAAAATTCCTTTCCTCAAACTGTGTTAATTCTTCCTTCCCTCCTTCCCACCAGGCCTGAAGATACTCTGATAGCACAGGGCAGAATAAGAGGACAAGGGTCTCTCCAAAACCCACAATGGGCTTTGGGATGTCTTTAGAATCTCCAGAGATTTGGGGAGTATTTTGCAAGGATGCGCATTCAAATGACCACGCGAAAAATTAAAAACACAGTGGGAGTCCAACAAGAAACCAAGTCATTACCTGTTGTACCAAGTTCAGTGTATAAGCACATTAAGTTCAGGAGCTGGCAGACGAGTCTTGTGGGACCCAGAATGCTCAAAGTGGAGCAATGAGAGATGGAGACAGGGAGTCTGGTTGATATCACATGTGAGAGGTGGGTCAGGAGTGCTCTGGAAGTCAAGGAAAGCTGTGCTTTTCAAGAGCAGAAAGAAGCTTGAAAGGACAGTGCTTGGAAGGCCAGTGGGATGCCCTGGAGTTTGGCACATATTCTACAGTGAGCATCCAGGCGGGGCTAGGAGGCCGTGGTGGGTGGAAAGCACCCTGGAGGGCCTGGAGCCTAGGCTGGCTGGCTTCCCACGAAGCTTCAGAGGACTTCAGGACAGCACTCAGTTGAGGCTGAAAGAGAAACCCTTTCCCGCTCTCCTTCTCCCACCCTGCACACCCCTAAGAGTGCTACTTCCCCCAAACTGTGATCTGTAGGAATTCTGGAAAAAACAGAGCCTCATAGACAGATTCAGGAACTGCTCTATATCATATCCTTCCTCCTAGAGATGAAAATGATCCCATTAAAGGTTCTGAGAAGTTCTGCAACCAAGAGACATTTTTAGCTTTGTGGATCATGTCGAACTGTGGGTAGCAGACCCTGGCAGGCTCCACCCAGATCCCTTAGAGCCCTGGTTCTTGTGTGTGCCCCCCACCCCCGCCATTTTATCATGCTGTCACTTCTAATGGCACCCCTGGCTCTTCTTCAGAGAACTCCCCTCTGGCTATAAGACCTAATGATGCCTTGGAATTTATCTTCCCCCCACCCCTCCCCTATCCCGGGCAGCCCTTAACCAATGACCAATATGCTGTCCTGGTTGGGGCAGCTCTGAGGCTAATTTAGAGCCCAGAGCTCCCCTGCGGGAATGACCCAAAGCTGCCCCTGTGGGACTTAGCTTTACAGGTCATCCCGGAGTGTGCCCTTCATGGCTCTCTCCACTCAGGGCTGGCCTCGAGGGACCTGGACCTACACGACCTCATTTCTCCCACATCAGGACTGTTTGTTCCTGAAACACCCATCAGTGTGATTCGGATTGCGTGTTCTTCTTTGGGTTGTGCTTTGATAAACCCCGCCCTGGAGAATAGCCTCCATAGCACGGAACTGATTTTCTGGAGAGGGAGAGCCCAGATTTGATGAGAAAAGACGGCCTCCGCTGGGGCCTGTCTCCTGCTCAGTCCCTTCTTTCTGAAGCCTTCTTTTGCTATCCTCAAACCCCGGTAGGGTTTCTGCAAGGGCTCTGAAAAGAGATTTCCTATTGCAGCATCCAGCCTGGTCAGGGTTTCGGGAGCATAACCCGGGAAATTGAGCAAATCGGGCCACGCGGACTAGATTTTCAAGGCAAATATAATTCATCTCTGCTGCAGTGTGCGTTTATCTTTGGAGAATGTGTCCCCATAAACTCTAGCTTTCTCACCCTCTTGAATCCACGTCTGCCTCTGTGGCATGAGATTTGCCTGGGTAAGAAGTCAGGTGCCTGCCTGGGCCAGACAAGTCATGGAGGGAGATTCAGTCATGGTGAGGTGACGGGGAGGGACGGCGACAGAATGGGGAGTGTGCGTCTCATTTGAGGGGGCTGCTGCCAGGGGCTCCAAGCCAGTTGTTGCCTTGTAGGAATGGGACTTGCCATCCAGGAATTTTTTGAGAAGCCAGCAATCCAGATATTCCTTGAAATCCCTTCACTTCCCAATATTAGCAAATAGTTCCAATGTTCTGAAACATTGTGGGTACCAAGCAGTACAGCTCTGCAGGCCAGGTATGACCTTGGTCTTAATTATCTGCGGAAGAGCAAAGGTAGATGGGAGAGAGACAAAGCCGTGGCTTAAGAGGTCACTGAGGGTTTAATCTCCTCACACGTGCTGTCCAGTCACTTTGCAAATTCTGGTCCCTCTGCCTGAAACACTTGTCCTCTAACTCTTTGCTTGGCTTATTCCTTCCCATCCTAAGACCCCTGCTTCCTCCTGACCCTGAGATGGCCTCTCGTGTGAGAGCTCCCATTGTCTCCCAGCTTCCCCTTTTGTAAGACTCATCCCATGTATAAACACCCATTCAAAGTCCATCTTCTGCACCATTCCACAGGCTTCATGGAGGCCAGAGCTGTGTCTGCCTTGTTCTCTGTTACATTTCCGGCACCAGACATAAGCCCGACACACCTAGGTGCTCAGAAGTTTTCTTGTCAATGAATGAAAGAGTAGAGTATCCAAGAAGTTTCCCTAAGGGGCAAGGAAGATCCCACACTCAGCACCGAGGATTTTGCCCTACCCTTGAAAACCACTCCACCCGGATATTGGTGGTAGCCACTCACTGCAATTATTCTCGTTTTCCCACTTTGAGACCCTTCTTTTCCCTCTCAGGCAGGGATGAGCAGAGCTACAGCTTAGAGCTGTGCCTGTTGAGCTTTGTGAATAGAATCCCCTCGAGTGAGGGGTGACAGACTGCAGGCTTGAGCCAAATCTACTCACTGTTCGTTTTGGTAAATAAACTTTTATTGAAACATAGCTATACCCATTCATTTATATATTGTTTGTGGCAGCTTTTGTGCTACAACCGCAAAGCTGTGTATTTGAGACAGACTCCATGTGGTTTCCAAAGCCTAAAATATTCACTATTACAGTAAAAATGTATAGACCTCTGCCCTAGAGTGGTGCAGTGCCCAACATGTACAGTCTTACATGGCTGCTGCAGTTAAGCATACCTCCACCCAGATTTGAGAGCCACTAGCTACTGAGACCAGGCATTTCTCTGCAGAGCTTGTGAGGAGTCCTATTTTGGCAGAATCCTCACTATCATCAGCACCCTTTCTCCATTGCCGTCCATGCGTAGAAAAGAAGAGAGAGGGAGGTAGTAATTGAGAGCCACAGGGGTATATGGAAGAGCAACCACCTTTCCCTTCTCTCCCTCCACCCCTTAGAAGATGGAAAGTGGACAAATCAGAGACTGGTGATGGCCCTTTTGGCTCAAAGTTGTCAAGCCCCAGGCCAGGGGCTCCTGAGTGTGGAGAAGGGGCAGGAGGCAGCTGGAAGAAATGGGATGGCCTGCAGGCCCACCTTCCAGCATACCAAGGATAAGTCAGTCTTCCGTGGTACCGTGGACCAAGAGTTTGCTTCACCTCCCCCTCCACAGTTCACAGGTTGAAATCTTAACCCCCAAGGTGATGGTCTTGGGAGGTAATGCCCTTGGGAGGTGATTAGGCTATGAAGGTGGAACTCTCATGAGTGGGATTTATGTTCTTATAACCAAATCTTCCAGCACCTTGATCTTGGAATTCCCAGCATCCAAACAATGTGAGAAATAAATTTCTGTCGTGAATAAGCCCCTTGGTCTATGACGTTTTGTTACAGCAGCCCACATAGACTAAAACACATGGGTCCGTGGCTGTCTGTGAGAGGGTGGCTAGCTGTTCCCACCAGGACAGTTGCCTCTGGGTGCAGGGATCTCAGCAACAAGAAGCTATGAGACAGATGGCCCCAAAACGGAACCTGGGGGTGGGGGCAGGAGGATGTTGAACCTGAGCCAGATCTCCTGCGTCGAGGGTCTAAATGGCAGAGACGTCCCCACTGGGCTTTCCAGAGGACCAAGGATTGCTGCTCTAGCTATCTAATGCTATCAACAAACAAGCCACCCATCCCGGAGGAGCTGAACAAAACAACAGGATTTATTTTACGGAGAATATGTGGCTTGGGCATTTCTCAGCAAGAACAGCTTGTCTCCAATCTCCTCATCCTCGGTGAGTGGGGCCTCCCAGGTGGAGGCTGGAATCACCGGAGGGCTTATTTGCTGGCAGGAGTGGTGGTGGGCGCCAGCTGCTGGCTGGGACCTGCTCTGGGGCAGCCAGCTTGTCCAGCTCCCCAGGGCCTCCCAGGCAGCCACAGGCTTTCCTCATGGCTGGTCCCAGGGCGAGTGCCCCTGAGACAGGGCTGGATGGAATTTGGATCACATTCTCGGCCCTAGCCCAGAAGTTCCATGGCATAATTTCTGCAGCATTCTGTTCCTTAGAGGTAAGTCATGAAGGCTGGCCCGTAAGGAGAGCACTTCTGGAGATATTATATGCACATCTTAAAACCTCCACCGAACACTTCACCAAGAATGATTTCTTCGGAATCGCGCTTTATTATAAAGAGCCCAGAAACATCGAAGCAGGAGGAGGCTGCAACCTCAGCTCAGGCTGCAAAAGGAAAAAGAAGCCTGTTTTCCTCCTCTCACTCCATCACGGGGGCGGGGGGTGGGGGTTGCTTGTATGGGAGGCGGGAGCAACCTCTGCGGTCAGGGCAGACCCCCAGACACCGCTCTCAGTCCATCCTGGGAAAGAGTCCATGTCTTTCAATCACATGTTAGAGTCAAGCTTTCAGATGAATAGGGCTGTGCCTTAAGATCCAAAGAGAGACAGCTCTAATGATCACAGGGGATGGCAAAGTTAGGGAATGAGATGAAAAGTCCATTAAGGAATCCTTTTTTTTTTTTTTTTAAGATTTTATTTATTTATTTGACAAACAGAAATTACAAGTAGGCAAGAGAGGCAGGCAGGGAGAGAGAGGAGGAAGCAGTCTCTCCGCGGAGCAGAGAGCCCGATGTGGGGCTCGATCCCAAGACCCTGGGATCATGACCTGAGCCGAAAGCAGAGGCTTTAACCCACTGAGCCACCCAGGTGCCCCGTTAAGGAATCCTTTATCACTTGGGGCAGCATGGATGGAGTCGGGATTTGGGGGGCATAGGTGTCCACAGGGCAGTGTGGGTGGCAGCAACTACAAAAGTAAAAATCGTCCATATTTCCTGTCCAGCGTCGACAGGCTGAGGCTCCTCTCCTAATGGTTTCCTTTGAAAAGCCTTGCTCAGTAGTCTGGCGCCCTGAAGTTTGCTTTTCAGGTCCTATATTTGGCGGGGGGGGGGGATTGGATAAATTGATCTCTAGGGGCCCTTCCAGAATTAACACTCCCTGATTCTCTTGCTAACAGGGGCTGGGTGCTGACAGTTTCATTAGGAAATGGTGACTAAGGATGTATTTATTTCATTAAAACATCTCTCAGTACGGGAATTGTATGAGTAGCCGGAGGAATTAGCTTTGTTCTCTGATTTCACTGAAAGAGAAGTAGTTACATGGGGTCTTTCCCAGGGTCTCTGTCTCTCTCTGGCCTCTCTGGAGATGGTGGTCTCACACACCCCTGAGTGATTTGACAAGAGTCTTGAACAAACTTCTAGCAGTGGAGCCAAAATTCAGAGCCAGACTTCTTGACTACTGGGAGTTAGTTTTATAAGCCCTGGTCCTTAGAGCTTTACAACTCTAAGTTTGGTCAGGGAACCGTGAGCATCACCTGGGAGCTTGTTAGAGATACTGACTCCCAGGCTCTGTCCCAGAACCCGCCCCCCACCCATCATAATCTACATTTTAACAAATTGAGGGGGAGATTCAAATCTATGTGAAAGTAGGAGAAGTGCTGGTGTTTTGTTTTGTTTTGAAAGATTATTTATTTATTTATTTGACAGAGATCACAAGTAGGCAGAGAGGCAGGCAGAGAGAGAGAGAGGGAAGCAGGCTCCCTGCTGAGCAGAGAGCCCAATGCGGGGCTCGATCCCAGGACCCTGGGATCATGACCTGAGCCGAAGGCAGAGGCTTTAACCCACTGAGCCACCCAGGCGCCCCAGAGAAGTGCTGTTTTAAGCATCCCAATCCTAGGCTTTGTCTCTTTTAAGATATCTGTAAGAAGGAGGTTCTCAGAGGAGAATTTCTTCCAATTTTGACCCCTGGAGTCCCCAGTCAAGCTGGCTCGTCTGTGATGGCTGGACATCCTAGGGATAGCTCGCTGGATAGCTCGCTGTAAATTACTAGCTAACAGGCATCATGACACACTAACAGTGCTTGAATTTAAAGTGCTCTTCTTTACGGTGGATCTGGAGAACGCTAGGCAGAAATACTTTGGTAAATGGTTTCTATTCAAATGGCTGTGTTGTGGAAAACGAGGTTTTTGTTTTGTTTTGTTTTTTTATTTACTTGACAGACAGAGATCACAAGTAGGCAGAGAGGTAGGCAGAGAGAGAGGAGCTGAGCAGAGAGCCCGATGCGGGGCTAGATCCCAGGACCCTGAGATCATGACCTGAGCCGAAGGCAGAGGTTTTAATCCACTGAACCACTCAGATGCCCCCTCCTTTTTTTTTCCAAATCCAGTCTGATTCTGGATCTACTATAGCAAGGTGTCCTAACCCTCAAAAGCCAGTTCCAGAGTCATTTCCAACTGTGTACTTCGGTCTTTAGTTAATGTCAAAGGGCTTGTCCTGTTGCAAATCTCAGAAACATTTCTGTTACAAGGTGGCTTGCCTGTAGCTATTTGTATAAAAAGCTAAATGAGCTTTGGAAAGGTACAACAAAAATCCTCTCTGTACTAGAAATATCACGCCATCCTGTTGGGCTGTTGTGCATACTTCTCTTTTACCATTTCCCCCTTAGACCATGAACATAAAAACCAACAGGGAGAGGTTTATAATTTTAGACACCCACCGCTCTCTACATTTAGGAGAATAAAGTACTCTCGTCTGGCCTGATGAAGTACTTCAAGCATTTCCATTTTCCTTTCCAGGCATTTCCATTTTGAAAAAATTTTTGGCTTCATCAAATGACAATAGTCTACAGGTGGATTTAGTCCATTTATAGGCCTAACGTGATATCTTACTAAAAGCCCATTGAGGTTCTTGGGTACAGGCTAAGCCCACCGCAGAAGCAAGGTTTCCCAGCGCCCATGAACTGTAGACCCTAGGTGAAGAGTGATAACAGTGGGCATTTTAAAAATGCCTGCTTGGCATTTGCTAAGCTTGCTTGTGATTTAATCTTCATAAGTATGGGTTTCCTTGAACGCAGAGCCCTCCGTCAAGAGTTTGGGGGCAGGGGATTGACTTGAGAGGGGATCCCAACAAGCAGGCGTGAGGGTAGGGAATGGGGAGGGTAACCTGAAGAGACCAGGCCAATTCAAGCGGGCTTCTCAAATGTAATTACTGCAACTTGCAGGGCCAAATTGCAGTGGAGCCTCTGAGAAGCATAGAGAACACCTGACAGGTGCCTGCTGTTCAGGGAGCCTGGAGCACGCGTGCGCTGCTCTCCAACCCGGCTGGTAGAAGGTGGCACCCGGAGGCATTGCCTCCTCCACAGTCCCAGCCTTTGCCTTAGTCCTTCAGCATAGAAGCCATGGAGCCTCCAGCAGAACAGCGCCGGGCTTTGCGCAGGGGCAATGTAGGCCTTGCCCGTGACCGTGAGGTTAGACAGAATGGCTCTGAGCCTCCTGTCCCATCTCGCGCTGAGTCAATTCTTTCTCCCTCCGCGGTAGAGCTAAGGAATGTGAAGCCCAGAGAGGTCAAGCGGTGTGGCCTGCTTTGGTGTCGGGACTCCAGGGTCCTAGCTTCGGTTCTCTGACCCCAGAGCCTCTTCTCAGAACACGCTGCACAGTTGTGCAGAGGACCGCAAGGAGACCAACAGTTCAGCTAGGACTGTCCCAAGTGTAGCCCCACAAGCGGCCCCTCCCGGAACCCCCCCCTCCCCACCCCTATGACAGGCTGGCAGAGAGGGCCGGAGGCCCCTGGTGTGTTTCTCTACACCTGCAGCTCCCGGCTTCCTCGCTGGGCTCCCTACCGAGCAGCAGCTCGCGCCTGGCTTCCAGACGGTCTCTCTCATCTCTTGCTCCACTTCTGCATTCCGGTGAGGCTGTTTCCAAGTAAAACCCAGATAAATTTGGATTTCATATGGTGGTTTCTCCTGAGTGAACCTTTTCTGGAGAAAGTGGGAGACCAGAAAATTTTGGGGTTTTTGTGTTTTATTGTTGTTGTTTTCTTTTAAATGAGGCCTGTTTATTTTAATGGTTGTGGGGAGGGTGTGAGGACTGTAAATGAAATTTGATTTATCTGCTAAGTGTCCATTATTGGTTCACCGTTTCATTAGGGTTTTTTAAAAATTATTTTAATGAAAAAAGTGCGTGAGAGTGTGTGTGTGCACCTAAGTGTGTGTGTGCCTATAGGCACACATCATAAGTCTACGTATATAGTTTCCTAGGGCTGGTGTGTCAAAGTAACACAGACAAGGTGGCTTATATGATAGAAATGTATTGTCTCAGGGTTCTGGGGGCTGGAATTTCGAGATCATGGTGTTGTCGGGGTTGGCTGTAAGGTAGAGGCTGGTACAGGCCTCTCTCCTTAGCTTATAGGTGTCTCTCTTCCCTCTGTGTCTCCACAGCATGTTTCCTTATGGAAATTGCCGTGTCCAGACTTCTCCCTTTAAAAAGGACAATGGTCATATTGGATTAGGGCCCACCTTAATGACTTCCTTTTGACTTGGTTCTCTCTGTAGAGAACCTCTCTCCAAATATGGTCACAGTCTGAAATACTGGGGCTGGGACTTCAACATATAAATATAGGGGAACACAGTTCAGTCCATAACACCATCATCCAGAATAACTAAGAGGGTCTCAGCTAACTGAGATCCAGTCATTATTCCCTTCCCCTCTTCTGCCCCCATCCCCCTTTGTGGATCCCATTGGCCCAGCTCTGCCTCCTGTGGGAATACCTCAGACAGAGAATCCTGAGGTGGGACATTCCTCCGTTCACTGACTCACACCTTCAGCAAACATTCACTGAGCACCCGCTGGTGCTTGACTTGCGGGGGGCTAGATGCTGGAGAACAGAGATGAGTAAGACTCAAGCCCTGTCCTCACAAAGCTCACACAGGGTAGTGGGAAGACTCTAGTCTTTAGAACCTAGTGACTTTTGATTCTATTAAAGTGATTATTAGTAATAGCTAACTGTATAAACAGATAAAGGAAAATACCAAGTGGTAGGTCCTACCCCAGGCTGCGGGGGTCTGTGGTGGTGTAATTTAGGTCTGTTTGGCATGTTTCTTTGGGTATCCCCTCCTCATGCTGTGGGTCCCACAGAAGCTGATCTAAAGAGCCCTGCATCCTCAGGCCGAAGTTAGGCCCATGACCTTGAGCAGCCAATGACTGAAAAGTTTATCTTCTTTGGGCAAAATACCGGGTTCATTGATGGGCAGGGGAACAACGGGGCCAATGATACCTCCCTGGGAACGTCATCTGCGTGTTGAGAGGGTCTTGTTTTCCACCTGGCTTGCTAAACTGGATTGCATGTAGATGGCAGTCATGGTCCCACACTGCATACAAGAGGACATCAGAGAAAGGACAGAACTAAGAGATGGAGACAAAGGAGAAGGAGAGAGGAAATTGATGAAGTTGATGGTATTGTCTGAGACCCTAGATCCAGCCATGCTTGAAGCTAGACCTGCTCCTGAACATCCCCTGCTTAAGTCTGGAGGTTCTCTATACCTGCCTTATTTGAGCTGAACTGAAGGCTTCCTGCCTAGACAGTGGGTATGAACAAAGTCATTAGGAACCCAGAGGCTGGTCCCACTGATCCTGACAAGGGGAATCAACTTAGTTTTTTGGAAGGGTATGGCATGTGGGCCCTCTTCAAGGATTAGTCCATTCTCATACAGCAGAGGAGCCCAGGGGCATTGGAAGGAGTGGCTTGTGTGTGCAAAGGGAGTGATCTGTGGAAGGGCAGGGTGTATTCAGGGCTGGAGGGAGCTGTCTTGAGGTTGGAGCTGGGCCATGTTGTTGGGGATGGAGGATACGATTGGATCATGAAGGGCCTTGAATGCCAGGGCAGAGTGTCCTTCTGTGCTTGGGAGGAAGATATAGAGGACAGGGGAGCTGTTTGAAGGGGGAGCAGTCTTGTCTCCAGAGTGTTAAATGTCAGGGGAGGCATGCATTTCCCCCACATTTCTCCAGTGTCTGAGTACTCGACCTTAAAATGATAACTGCATGGGGGGCATCACTTCATCAGAAAGCAAGGGACCCCATTCTGTTCAGGGCCCATGGTTCCTGTGCTAAAAATACTGACCGATAGAGGTGGGCAAAGGCCCAGAAAGAGGCCTGACACTGAGTGAAGGACTCAAAATACTTTAGCAGGATTTCCTCCTCAAATGGAAAGATAGGAGCAGAAAAGAGCAGGCAGGCAGGTCTTGTAGACAGAACAGTGGCTCCCAGAGGTGTCCACATGCAATTCCTGAGACCTTTGGATGTGTTAGCCTATAGGTGTGTAGCCTGTAGGCGTGGTGAAGAAAGGATCCTGAGGTGGGAGTGTGATCCCCTTTATCCCAGCAGGCCCAGTGTGATCCCAAGATTAGAGGGAAGGAGGAGGTTTCAAGCTGGACAGAGAGGCGTGATCAAGGAAGCAGATGCCACAC
>PISX010019264.1:0-38525 GCA_004024625.1 Mellivora capensis
TTTTAAATTTTATTTATTTATTTGACAGAGAGAGATCACAAGTAGACAGAGAGGTAGGCAGAGAGAGAGCGAAGCAGGCTCCCTGGAAGCAGGCTCCCTGCTGAGCAGGGAGGCCGACGTGGGACTCGATCCCAGGACCCTGAGATCATGACCTGAGCTGAAGGCAGCAGCTTAACCCACTGAGCCCCCCAGGCGCCCCGTCTTTTATTATTTTAAGTGAACTTGGTCCCTATGGCGGTCAGGACCTGATAATTACACGCAGCCCTTTGCCATTATGAGTAAGGAACCAGGTAACAGCACTGACATTTAATATTTAATTGTTTTTGATCAGCATTAATTAGTCACAGATGCACACCAGATTCGCACTGAATTAAATTCTCTCAGGAACAGATTGCGGGCCCAGGGATTCTAACCACATCAAAAAGTAAATGTTCAACTTTAAAAGTTGGGCCCTAGAGACCCAGGCATCCATGGAGAGGAAATTCCAGATGTCTCACATTCTCCCTCTTTCGTCAGAAGTCAACCTCCTACTTGCAGCCCCATGGAATCTAAAACCTCAGGGTTCTGCGGGGGACCCTGCCGGCTGCAGTCTTCTCTCCCTTACTCCAGCAGTTTAAGCCTCTTCCCGGAATCATTCCCATCTGCCTGAACATACGAGTAATTTCTCCAACCCTAGAAACCTCCTGTGGACTCCACTGCTTCTCAAGCTATTGCCTCTTCTCTTTGTTCCTTTTGTGGGAAACACTCCTTGAAAAGACTGTGTTCACCTGACGTCTCCCCCCCGACCCGCCCCGGCGCCTCCTGGTCTTTCTCAAACCCACAGTCTTCCGCCTTCCCTCCGACTCCTTCAAGGAAACTGTCCTTGTCAATTGTAACCGAAAGAACCACCAAGGTGAGAAATCCAGCAGCCAGGTCTTCACCTCCCTTCGACCAAGTGGATCATAGTCTCTTTCTTGAAACAGTTTTTCATGGTCTGGCTTCCAGGACACCATTCAGGTTGGGTTTCCTCCCATTGCCCCCCCCACCACCACCACCCCGCCGTTGTTCCTTCTGATTCTGCCCGGCTCATTCACCCTCTGCTCCCCAGCCCGACAGCATCATAGGCTCAGTGCTTTGCTCTTCCTTTTTGCTCTGTCCACACTCGTCCTTTAGGTGGTCTTAGAGAAGCACATCTACGCATTGAACTCCCCATTTTTTAGAAAAGATTTTATTTACTTGACAGAGAGAGCACAGCAGGGGGAGCACCAGCCAGAAGAAAAGGGAGAAGCAGGCTCATGGAGCAGGGAGCCCGATGCAGGGCTCGATCCCAGGACCCTGGGATGATGACCTGAGGCGAAGGCAGATGCCCCAAATGCCCCATTTTTATCTCCAGCACTGACCCCTCCCCTGTTTACTCTGTGTGTCCACTTGAATGTGGACTTAGCCTGGGTGCCTTAGACATCAGAGCCTGAGGCCAAGCTCACACTTGGGCATGCTGTATTAGAGGACTACAAGTCCAGGGCAGAGGTGGGGGGAGGAAACAAGTCAGGGAAAGAGGCAAAGCAGACACTAGTGGGTGCTTTATCTAGCTAGCCCTGTGTTCACAAGAAAACCCAGCTGGTAGCTCCGTGGCACGGGAATATCTCCAGAGAGAGGCTGGGGATGAAGGTGTGGGAGGGGCCAGAGCACCTCCGTGCTGCCTCTCTGAAAGGAGGAGGTTTATTTCTGGCCTGCAGAAGGAAGTAGAATTTGTCTGTTGGCTCCTTCTTATCTCTTGTCTCTCAGTGATCAGAGTCGAGCCCTGAAGTTCAGGGTTGTGGTCCCTAGCCTTTTTGGACTCCTTAGGATGCCAGTGCTCCCAGCTCTGGTTTAGAACTTAATCTGGGCTCAGACGTGTTTGGAGAGAGGCCAGAGCCTCAGTGTTGGGACATGCGGGTTGTTTGTGTGGGGAGCTGGTTCGGGTCCTGGTGCAGCAGGCAGGAGAGAGCTCATGCCAGGAGAGACTGAGGCAGCCGGGCTTAGCAGGAGGCCATTTGCTGTGGTGGCCAGGCCCTTCTTTGAGGGCACGGTCAAGAGCGGGTGGAAGGATGGGGTTGGGGAAATATGGGGCAGCACATAAGTGGGTCTCCCAGGCAGCCCCAAACTTAAGCTAGCCAGAACTGAATTCCTTCCTCTGTTGCCACACACAAACTCCTTTCTCCTGTTTTCTTTCTTTCTTTCTTTCTTTCTTTCTTTCTTTCTTTCTTTCTTTCTTTCTTTCTTTCTTCTTAAGATTTATTTGTCAGGGAGAAAGAGAGAGAGAGAGAGAAAACAAAAGCACAAGCAGGGGGGAGGAGTAGAGAGATAGAGAAAGAAGCAGGCTCCCTGATGAGCAGGGAGGGAGTCGAATGTGGGACCTTATCTCCGGACCCTGAGATCATGACCTGAGCCGAAGGCAGACGTTTAACAGACTGAGCCACCCAGGCATTCATCTCCTGTTTTCTTCTGTCTCGATTCAACTCCTACCTTTCTGTTTGCTCACAGCCCAAATCTTAAAACTTAAAACTCGGGGGCGCCTGGGTGGCTCAGTGGGTTAAGGCCTCTGCCTTCGGCTCAGGTTATGATCCCAGGGGCCTGGGATCGAGCCCCACATGGGGCTCTCTGCTCAGCGGGGAGCCTGCTTCCCCCTCTCTCTGTCTCTGCCTGCCTCTCTGCCTACTTGTGATCTCTGTCTGTCAAAGAAAAAAAAAACCAAAAAAAACTTAAAACTCTTTTTTCCCCCCTCAAACCTATGTCCCATCCACCAACAAATCCTATCAGCTCTACCTTCAAAATATATCTGGCAGCAGACCTCTTCTCACTGCCTCCTTTCCCATCATTCTTAGATGATTGCAAGGGTCTTTCTGTCGGCTCTTGGCTTCCACCCTTACCTCCACATTCTGTTCTCAGCATAACCCTCAGAGCCATGCTTTCCAAACACAAGTGAGATGGTCATTCCTCCCCTCAGGCCTCTAATGTCTTTCCATCTAACTCAGAGTAAAACCAGGCTTTGTGATAGCCCGCAAAGTTCTATACCATCTGCTTCTACCACCCCTCCTGTTTGCACCCTCTGTTCCAGCCACAGAGTGCCTTCGTATGCTCAAGCAGACTCCTACCCCAGGGCCTTTGTACTTGCCCTTCTCTGTGCCTACAGGACCCTCTCCCCAATATCTGTGTGGCTTGCTTCCTCATTCCTTCAGAGTCCTTAACCTTGTGTTCCACTGCTTCTCAGCTGGAGACGGCTCCAAGGGGGTTGGGGCTGAAGGATGGGAAAGACAGGAAAACAAGAGGGAAGAAATGATCCCTTCAGGAAGTTGTTGGAAAGCCCGAAGCAATTGCAAGGATAGTTTAGCTAACAAGGAGACCTTAGGCGTGGGAGAAAGTCCCATGAAAAGGAAAAGTTGAAGGTGGAGTGGAACCTTTTCAAAAGGCTTTGAATGCTAAGTAAGGGAGAGAGATGTTCATTCTATAGTCAAAGGCCTCCAGGGGGGAACCCAAGTCAGTTCACTTGAGTTTCCATTGAAGATTGTCTTAACACCGGGACTCTGAGTCAGAGTTTGCTCTGGTGGTCTGAACATATCCACGGAGGAAGCGAGAGAAACCAGCATTGGGATAGGAGCAACAAAGCTGAGAAAAATACATGTTCCCAGGAGGAATTTTCCAGGCCCTTTCAGGAAGTTGATAGGAGAAAGTCGTCTTCGCAGAGCCAGTGTTGGAGAGCTTACACATCCCATGAGGTGGCAACTGGGGGGTTGGAAATGGGATTTCAAAACCAACCCAACAGGAAGAACAGGGGAATCTTGGTGTTCTCTTCTGGTGCTCTCGGGTCAGGCCTCCCCGACTCCATCACTGGGCTCTCTGGATGCCTGTGTTGCGAGGTCGAAGAGGTCATCGACTGTGGGCGCCACTGCCCTCTGCTGGAGGGACTGCACTCCTCTCCGAGGCCTGTATCTGGATCCGGGTCAAGGGTTAACCTTCTTTGGATCATGGGTCCCTTTGAGACTAGGAGGCAAACTATGGACTCCAAGAGAAAAGATAGGCACTCATACGTAAAGTTGCGAGGATTTGTGGAAAGATCCTCTGAAACCCATCCGCCAACCTTCCACATAAAGGTATAACTTTACTTTTTCTTATTTATGTATTTATTTATTTAGGTTTCTATTAAATCAAAGTATAGTTGACACACAATGTTACATTAGTTTCAGGTGTACAACATAGTGATTTGACAAGTCTACACCTCATGCTTTATGGTCCTGCTAAGGGTACCTGCCATCTGTCACCACACAATGCTATTGTAACAGCACTGACTGCATTCCCTATGCTGTGTGGTTTTTTTTGTTGTTGTTGTTTTGTTTTGTTTTGTTTTGTTTTTATCCCAGGGATTTACTCACTGCATAACTGGAAATCTGCATCTCCTACCCTCCTTTACCCAATTGCCCATCGCCCCTTCTGGCAACCACCCGTTTGTTCTCTGTGTTTTTGGGTCTGTTTCTGCTTTTTCGTTCATTTGTTCATTTGTTTTGTTTTTTTCTCGGTTCCGCACATAAATGAAATCATATGGTGTTTGTCTTTCTCCGACTCATTTCACTTAGCGGAACACCCACTAGTTCCATCTACATTGCTCAAATGACAAGATTGCATTCTTTTTTATAGCTGAGTAATCCATAGTATATAGACATCGCATCTTCTTTATCCGTTCATCTATGGGTGGGACACTTGGGCTGGTGCCATATCTTGGCTATTGTAAATGATACTACAATAAGCATAATGATGTATGTATCTTTTCCAATTAGTGTTTTCATGATCTCTGGGTAAAGACCCAGTAGTGAAATTACCGGATCATATGGTAATTCCATCTTTAATTTTTTTTTAAATTCCATCTTTAATTTTATTTATTTGAGAGAGAGAACATGAGAGAGAGCATGAGAGGGGAGAAGGTCAGAGGGAGAAGCAAACTCCCCATGGAGCGGGACACATCCTGGGATCATGACCTGAGCCGAAGGCAGTCGCCCAACCAACTGAGCCATCCAGGCACCCAATTTTTTTTTTTAAGAGATTTTATTTATTTATTTGTCAGAGAAAGAGAGAGCACAAGCAGACAGAGAGGCAGGCGGAGGGAGAAAGGGAAGCAGGCTCCCCGCCAAGCAAGGAGCCCGACGCAGGACTCGATCCTAGGACCCTGGGATCATGACCTGAGCTGAAGGCAGCTGCCCAACTGACTGAGCCACCCAGGCGTCCCCCGGCACCCAATTTTTTAAGGAGCTTCCATACTGTTTCCCCCAGCAGCTACACTAACTTATTCCCATAAAGGTGTAACTTGCAAACCAGAAAGACCTAAGTGCCAGTGGGTTGAGACGCCCACCTATTTGGCTGTGAGACAGGAGAGAAATAAAAAAGAGCTTACCCAACCTATTTTCTACCAAGAATGCCTTTCCCCATCTTTGGATCCCATATTCAGAAATATTTTCCCTACCAAATGAGTTGCATTGATAAGAACTCCCCAAATTTTTTGTTAACAAAACAGAATAGGCAAGTGATAGCCGGTAATCTGATTATGGTTGAGTTCATACAGTCCAGACAAAAAATCAAAGCTGACACGACATTTGGTTGTCCCAGGGAGCTGTCCTTTGGACAAATACATGGCTTTGGTTGGCCTTTGAAATATCAACACTCAATTATAATGATTACAGTGCGTTTGTCTCAAACTCATGCTCTCTCACAACTCTGTTTCCGTGTCCCTTCAATGTAGCTTCAAATGCTGGTAAATGCACCTACCAGTGTGTCTTTCCAAGCATTCCCTTAGACTCAAACTCTCTCTGAAGTCAACTCAACACATACTGACCATAGAGCTACACTCAAGTCTGCTCTGGTTGTTACTCTTAAGCTGTGTCCCGCCCTAGTTTCTGGCCTCCAAAAAACAAAAACCAACCTCATTCTGGCTCCCCGTTCATTCTTTCAAGAAGTATTAAGTGCCTTCAAGGTTATCAGACACTGTGTGAAGCGCTAGGGGTATAATGACAATGAGACACACACGAAGTCCCTGCTTTCATGAAACTTGAGCTCTGGTGGGAGAAACAGGACAGGGGAGGGGGTGGGAGGACAGGAGAGGAGTAAATAAACAGATAATGTGATTGCAATTTTTGATATGCACTAGGAAGGAAACCAAGAGGGTGGTGGGCAGATAGAGAACAGGGGCAGAGCGGGGAATCCGTCATGGGTTTAGCAGCCAGGGTCCCAGCAGGAAACACAGGGTACATCCAAAGGGGGATGTGAAGAATTTTATACACTGGCATTAGTAACAGTGGGAGACATTGCCTGCATTATGTCCACAATACTGTGCAGCCTGGGTGGCTTAAAGTAACAGCATGTTATTCTCAGTGCTGGAGGCTAGATGGCCAAAATCAAGGTGTCTGCAGGGTCAGTTTCTTCGTGGAGGCCCAGAGGGAGAATGTGTTTCACGCCTCTTTCCTAGTTTCCGGTGATCGCCAGGAGACCTTGACTTCCCTTGGCTTGTTGCCACATATCTCTAGTATCTGCCATCATCATCCCCCAGCCATCTCCCCCTGCATCTAAAAGTAAAATAAAAATAAAAATCAACTGTTGGGGAGGATGGGGAATAGCAGGCATGGTCGTACACTGCTGGTGAGGATGTAAACTGGTATAATCACTTTAGGATAAAGTTGTCAGTATCTAGTAAAGCTGAAGATGGGCATTCCTATTTTCCTCCTTAGTTACAGATGCAGTGTGCCAGTGTGCATCAGAATACACGTACAAGAATGAGAAGCCTTGGGGCGCCTGGGTGGCTCAGTGGATTAAAGCCTCTGCCTTCGGCTCAGGTCATGATCCCAGGGTCCTGGAATCGAGCCCCACATCGGGCTCTCTGCTCAGCGGGGAGTCTGCTTCCTCCTCTCTCTCTGCCTGCTTCTCTGCCTGCTTGTGATCTTTGTCTGTCAAATAAATAAATAAAATCTTAAAAAAAAAAAAAAGAACGAGAAGCCTTGTGGGTAATAAGCCCCAAATGGAAACAACTCAAATATCCATGGACAGTAGAATAAGTAAACACATTATGGGTAGAATATAATGGAGTACTGTATAGCAACGAAACCAGGACAAATTATACACCCAACACAGGTGAATCATAAAGCATAATAATGAACAAAAGAAGCCAAATACCATATATAGAGACCGTAAGATTCCATTTATATAAAGTTCGAAAGCAGCAAAATTAAACCATATTATTTAAAGATATGTGCTCAGGCAACAACGCTTCAAGAAAGGCAAGGAAATGAGTCACATGAAAGTCAGGATAGTGGTTATACTTGCAGGGAAGGAAAGGATGTGATTGGGCAAAGGACTCACTCAGGCTTGGGCTTCCGAGATGCTAGCTATTTTCATTTTACACCAATTTATTTGTTACACTGTATTTAGACTTTTAGCACTTTTCTGTACTCTTGTTAACACATACACATGTAAAATGTGGGAGAGGAGCACGTGGGCTTTAGAACCAGACAAAGAAGTTACTTAGTAGCTGTTCAACTCTGGATACACAGCTCAAGAGGTGAAAGCATCTAAGACCCTCTGGGGGAAAGGAGATATGAAGCCAAAAAAAAAAAAAAAATGTGTATCTCCTTTTAAGAAAGGAATTCACTTTTAATTGAAGGGAAATGGAAGGAAAAAAAAAAAAAAGCAAACCTCCTGGAATCTAAATGACCTTTATTTGTGCAGGTGCTGTGCTATAAAATATTCGAATCTGCGTTGTTAATGAAGCTGGGTTTACAGCCTAGTAAACTAAACAAAGAGCTTATGTTTAACTGAGTAACCTGTTGAGGGTGACATCTTGACTCCTTAAGTGACAGTTTTCACTCTTTCATTTTTCTTCTGTTCAGTGTGAAGCTATGCCAGCTCACTTGCTGTGAAATTGCTTTATTACAGGACTCTGTCTTTACCCACTTGAAGTGCAAACTTCATCTTTGTGAAACTTGTTCCATACAGTTGGGAGAAGTCCCAGCCATAGTAACTGTGACTTACACAAAGAGATCCAAGCACCACTTCAAGCAGTTTGGAGCTATGCAAACATTTTGACATGACATTGTTAACCTTTGAAGACTTCCTTATTCTGTGTTTGTGACGCAAGAAGACATTATCTTGTATTTTCCCTGCTTCGGCCCCGGAGTCTCTGTCATGTTCCTAAGGAGTCCTCATATTTAGAAGCCAAGAGCCAGGCTTGCTTATTGCTACTGATGGGTCATTGCTTTTCTTTCTTCGTTTTCTTTTGTTCTGTTTTCTTTTCTTCTCTTTTCTTCTCTTTCTCCATTCCTTCCTTCCTTCCTTTCTCTCTCTCTCTCTCTCTCTTTCTTTCCTTCCTTCCTTTTCCTTTCTTTCATTTTTAAGTAGGTTCCATGCCCAGTGTGGAGCCCAACATTGGGCTTGAGCTCACAACCCTGAGATCAAGACCTGGGCTGAGATCAAGAGTTGGACACTAACCAACTGAGTCCCCAGGTGCCTGGTGTCATTGTTTTAGACCTTCTCCTCAGACAGGATCAGGAAATATGCACGCATATATTTGTATTTACCTCTATTATATTAAATACTATGAGTTCATACCAATACATTCAATTCCAATCCAAAAGCAAAGAGTTCTTGCAAGGGTTCCCCCATGCCATGTTTGTAAATCCCTTCTCCAGCACTGGGAAATCTATTTCTCAACATTTCAAGTGTTTACTAAGTTTACAATGAAAGCATTGCTATTTTTTAATGTCTATGCTTCACACTTGTATTGGTCTTTGTTCTCCAAGAGTCATGAAAACTCCACCGAGTTTTCATTTCTTTTATTCAACCAACACATATTTATCAAGCAAACATTATGTGTCACATAATGTTGTAGCAGTGGGGATACAGCAGTGAACAAAACATTGTGTTGGGAAAGGAACAGAAAGAGAGAAAAATAGATACAAGCCTAGGAAATGACAAAGCTGGGATCTAAACCCAGGCAGCCTGACTCCAGAATTCATTCTATACCATCTGCCTCTGATTGCTTTTGTAAGTTGCTCTCTGCCTTCTACAAAAGTTTACAACTCTCTCGAATCCAGTAAAAATGCCTCTGTCAGTTCCTAATTCTACACAATGCAGAGCCTTGTGCATCTTCCATACGACTTCTCTGAGACTCAGTTTCCAAATTTGTGAAAGTGAAGATACTAATTTTAATCTGCTGTGAAGATAAATGGAATTATATGAGATGCCTGGTGCTATTTGTGACACATCATAGGTATTTAGTGAAGTTAGTTTTTTTCCTTTTTCAACACAAATGGTATACTATACAATACCCCTAGAACAGTGGTTTTTTTTTTTTTTTAAGTTGACTCCACACCCAGCATGGGTCTTGAACTCATGACCCTGAGATCAAGAGGCTCAGGCTTTACTGACAGAGCCAGTCAGGTGCTCTGAGAGAATTTTTCTCTCTAATACATCCAATCAATCATTGTTTTTTCATTCACCCATTCTTACATCCATTCAAAAAAGCATTTATTGAGAATCTCATATATACCAGGCTCTCTGCTCGTCATTCAGGATACAAAAATGGCACGGACCTCATTCTCACAGAGCTCCCAGTCACATCCAAGAGATACACAAAGAATTAGAATATAATCTGATAATGTAGCTCAGATGAGAGCTAGAAGAAGGGTGGTCATGGAAGGAAGCCTTCCTGAAGGAAGGGTCTCTGTCATGGCAAGAACTGGTCCGGCAGTTCTACTGTTAAAGTTGCCGAGAATAAATGAATAAATTAATGGGTGAATGAATTCAGTTCAGTTCAACAAGCACTTCTTAGAAGACCCATCCTACTGTCCAAGGTATTGCGCTCTGAACAGGGAGTGTGCGGATGAAGGGGAATGAGCTTCTAGTTTTACTGGCAGATACAATCATATGTAAAGAGATGTTCTAATAGAATGTGGAGAATTCTATGGGGTACACAAGCTACTTGGACAATAAGAAGATAGAGGGATCTCTACGCTCTATTAGTGGATGAAGAGGGGCTCTAAGATCTATTAGTGTAGGCTTCCAAGAATGAACTCTTTGAGTCTTGGATATATATGGAATGTCATTGACAGCTTCTTCTTCTTCTTCTTCTTTTTTTTTTTTAAGATTTTACTTATTTGACAGAGAGAGATCAGAAGTAGGCAGGGAGGCAGGCAGAGAGAGAGGAGGAAGCAGGCTCCCTGCTGAGCAGAGTCTGATGTGGGGCTCGATCCCAGGACCCTGAGACCATGACCTGAGCCGAAGGCAGAGGCTTTAACCCACTGAGCCACCCAGGCGCCCCTCATTGACAGCTTCTAATCAGGATTAATATGGTCAAATTTGTGTTTGTTGGTAGCATGAGGGAGGCAAACGGGGAAGGGGGGCTAAAATCAACGCCACCAGCAAGGGGGTTGGATTATGAACTCGAGGCTTGAGCTAGACGTTTGAGCTGGAGATAGAATTTGAAAGTGGTTGCCCTCACTCAGGGAGAGTATGTAGAGGGAAAAGGGGATGGCTGGACTCCTTGGAACCCACACCCTTTAAGCAGCTGGCGGAGAAAAAGCAACCCCGGAAGGACCCCTAAAGATTCGAGTCGGGAGCAGAACTAGGAAAGTCTGTGTCCTGGAGGTCGGATGAATAAGAGAAGGCGGAGACGAGAGGGACCGGGTAGAGGTTCCAAAGCATCCCTTTTTTTCTGGCCTAGGTGACCTCAGTCGGAGCCGTTTCCCAGGTCGTGGCGCGGGCGGGAGTTCCACTGCAATAAACGAGTGAATGAGGGAGTAGAAACAGTCCAGTGAGTACATGAATGAGTAAATCAACGCTGTGCCCTCCCTTTCCCTGGGACTTTCCAGGGCCAACGTCGGGAGCTGGTGCGGAGGTTGGGCCTTCCCGACAGAGCTCTGGATGCCGCCCGGGAAGCCTGTCAGCCTCGCAGCCCTCAGGTAGGCGCGGCTCCAAGGTCAGGGTCACCTCGGGCCTCCAGGCAACCCGTCACCCTGACAACCAACTGAAGAAAAAAAAACAACAACCACCCACCCCACAAACCGGAAAGGGCGGAAGCATTCAGATCATCTCGCGATATCTGTCAGGCCGGCGCCGGCCTTCCGGGCATGGGCCCCGCGGCCGGCTCTCGCGAGACTTGCCTGCCGTTGGAGCGCGGGGCCCGACCTTAAGGAAAGCGGGAGCCGCGGGTGGGGAACATGTCGGATTCGGAGCTCGGCAGGAAGTGGGACCGGTGCATGGCGGACGCGGTCGTGAAGATAGGTAAGGGGCCTCTCGTCCCTGGCAGGCCCCGCCGGGAGCCGAGCGGCCGGCTTCAGGTCCCGCTGACCAGGCCGGCGGAAGGGAAGCTCCGGGGGAGGTCAGGCCGACCGGCCTGATCCAGCCCCTCGGGCCGGGGCGAGCTGACCGAGCCGGGCGGGAGGCCACTCGGGCGGCGGAGGGACGCGGCCGGAGGAGCCTGGGCCGCCGCGGGAGGTGGGAGGGGAGGAGTCTCAGCTCCGGGGGCGAGGGGCGAGGGGCAGTCGGGCTGGCAGGTGGCAGGAGAGGTGCAGAGCTCCTCGAGTAGAAGGCGGTCTGCAGGGCGCAACCTCGTGCCAGAGGCTGGACGTTCTCCTTCCCGGTGCCACATTGCCAGCACCGGGCGTGGAGCCCGGCCAGGGGTCACAGTGCTCGCCAGCTGCCCTTCTAAAGAAGGTCATGGGAGCGTTTTATAGACACTGCCAGGCCCTAACGAGCGTCGCTGTCATTCCCGAGTCGTAACCCGGTTTATTGGCAGCAGAGTAGTCTGCGGCCTGAAATTGGAGACCTGGTGATCTGGAAGGAGAATTGCCCTGGGAAGTAAGGGACTGGACACTTTGTGGTCCCGGGTGTAACTCCGCGGAGCCTTTTAACACGTGCTCAGTGACGACACGGATTATGAAGTCACTGGATGGAGAGGAGGGGAAAGATGGGAGTTGATTTATGCGCGCAGACTTAGTGCCAGACACTGTGGTAGGTGTGCAACTCAGTACATTTATCTCGTGAAATCGAGAGCCAGTGAACGGATTCGTCCAGGGTAGAAGTGGTGACAAAGTTGCTCATAAATGGCAAAGTTGGAAATTTAACTCGGGTTTTCTGGCTTCGAGTCCCATGCTTTTTCTTTGATACGAATTCTTACCAAATTTGGTGGTTTTTTTTTTTTTTTAATGGAAAACTTGAGTATTTAAGAGGATTTAGGATTGTGTCCATTGAATGACGGTGTTGGAAAAGAAAGAAGAGTGTAAGCACGGTGAGAGCAGAGATGAGTTCTGGTGTCGTCACTGCTGTATCCCCAGACCCTTTCTGGGTTTGCTTGTGCTTAATAAAAATTGTTGAGAAGGAGTTACTAAGAGGAGTACTACTTGATCACAGCTGTCGCTTCACCCTTGAATACACTTACCAGCTGTGTGATTGGGGGAAGTTGTTGAGCCCCTCTGTCCCTCTGTCTCCTCATTTGCAAATTGACAACAGCAGTTATCTCACAGAATTGTTAGGATTACAAGTTTGTTTAAGTAAAGGCTTGGGTATGAATCACTTATTAAGAATGGGTTATTCTGTAAGTGAGCCCAGAAATACAGTTTTTGCTATTGTAAACAGTTCACGTTTGGGAGAGATTTAACATGTGGCTCTTAAATGACCACACTAAGTACTAAAAAACACGACGGCACAAGTTACGAGTGGGAGGCAGACCGCTCAGTTTGAAGTCATCCGTCTCCCTCTTCACCCTGGTCCCCACTAGCTTTGTGGCTCTCTTCTGCCACTATGAAATGAGGATAAAAAGATTAACTAAAAGGATTAGGAAGATTGAAGGATAATAAAATACACAGGAAACTGAGCACAGTGCCTGGCCCTTCATAGGCAGCAAATGTGGTCCTAATAATTGTTGATATTAATATTGTGTCACTGAGGATCACCTGAGGGAGTGAGCAGCATGGTTGTCATTTGTGAGTGGGACATTGGTGGGAGAAGGGTGTACACAGGGGAAATAATTCGGTGAGGCACAGTGATACATGATTACCGATTAGAGTTGAAACGAGTGCTTCAGGCTCCTTCTGTTGTAGAGCTGTTATGAATTCAGTCAGTGTGGTGATGGGCTGAGGTCATCCAGTGAGAGTTTGCAAGGAAAATGGGCCTTCATCCGACCTTTGGAGAATGACTTGGACTTGCATAGTCAGGGAGGGTGGGAAAACTGGAACAGAGGCCCAGCCCAGTTGAACTCTTGTAGAGCAGGAGATTGAAGTATGGAGAGGTTAAGAAGCTAGACATAGAGGAGCGGGGTTAGAACCCAGGCGTTCCCTGGTGGTACCCGGTTGTTCCCAGCAGTCCCCCTGCTCCGGGAAGAAGGCTGGTTTGGGTGGAGTCAGAATTGTGAAATGTCCTAGAGAAATTCCACTTTATCTTAAAGTCTCCTGAGTTGCTTTTGGCTTCTTCACATGGGTGGTGCGGATTCAACACTGGTGTCCTAAACACCTCTTACTTTCTACTTCTCAGGCTCATTAGGTCTAAGCTGGTGGGGAATCATGGGATGGTTTTAAGCAACAAATACTTAGTGAATTCTGGGCCAGTCTGTGGGCAAATAGAGAAACAGAAGGCATTTCACTTCCCTCAACAGGGAATTGGTGTGATATAAATGGAATTTTGGTATGATTGTTCTGGCAGTGTTTTATACAAAACAGGTCAGGAGTTGAGGAGGCCAGTGGTGCTGTGAATTTGAAGTGGTCAAACTCTGCTCTGTTAGACCAGAGGGGAATGGGTGTATTGAAGAAATGTTCAACTTTGTTCCCCATTTATAAAATGGAGATAGAAATTCCCACCTCCTAGGCTAGAACAGTGCCAAATTCATAGTAGGAACTCAGTAAATGCTATTTTCTTCATCTTTCTCTCCAACTGGTTAACTCTGCCTCATTCCATTTCTTAGAAAGAAGACTCCAAGGTTAGAATGTGGTTAAGGGGTGATCCACTGATGGGAACTTGGACATAAAATACCTCATTTACACGAAGTAAGGAAGGACTAGAAACTGATCGTGGTGGATGGCACGAGAAAGACCAATGAGAACAGCGATCATGATTTTGGTCACTTTTCTACTTACATGATTGAGTTGTTTGAGAATGATAGATAATGAAGCTGAGTAGGGAGTTTTAATTTTGTGGGAGAAGCTGAGTTCAGATTCGGAGGGTGTCGTCCCTTTAGTAGTGGACTTAGAGAAAGGGCATAAGGGCGAGGAAGCACAGAAGGGGTACTCGGGGAGCCTTTATTCTGAGAGTCTTTGAGACGGTGGAGATGAGCACACTCTGTAGTGAGCAAATTGGTTCCTATTCCTGTCGGCAGTGATGTTGTGCGACCCTTCAAACCTCCTTGGCTGCTTGCTGCCTGGTCCTTCAGGATGGAGGTGGAGACTCACAATGGCCGCCTGCCAGAAGGTAGATGGGAGGTTTTGTAGAAGATGTAGGCTTTCAGCTACGTATTAGTAATTTCAGGCTCTCGATTGACAAGAGACTGAAGGGAATCCAAGGTGAATGGACAGCTCCCTTTGTGAGTACTTCTCTGTCCTCTGCCTTAAACCTGATGGGTTTTTGTTCTTTTCCCACTGGTTTGCTGAAAAATGACTTGTCACTGCTCATGTTTAGCCTAGATGTAGTATGGCCGAGTTAAAGAGCATATAAGCTTGTACTCAGACAGTAGTGCTTTAGAAAAAACTGCTCTTCGCGGATCTCTTACTCTGAAGCTGGAGCAGTGTCTCAACAGAAAATTCTGTGATTTCATCCTGTGGGAAGAGCTACATTGACTCACAAATACCTTTTCCCTGCCCTTCACATCACAAGAAAAGCAGTTTTATTTCCCTCGTTAATTTTGGTTTTAAGATACTATTTTGTGTATAATAGGAGTGTGATAAGATAGGTGGTTTCTAATATGGTTTGACCTATTGTATTGAGCCCACAAATCAAACAAAACAGAACACATGCCTCCCTGTAATAGACACAATAGGCCATTGTTCCTTACACATCTGTTTCTTTCAGCTCCTGTACCTTTCTTTTCCTTTCTCCCCCTCACATTTTTACCCTTCTCTTTGGCCTGTGTTCTTATTCCTGCCACTCATATGCATTGCCTAGTTCTTCCGTAAAGCTTGAAATTAATGTATTTTTTTAAATAAATTTGTTAGCATTGAATAAGTTCCTAGGTGTCCTGTTTATTCTCCATCACATCACTAATTTTTCTTAATAGCACATGGTACCATCTGAAATTTGTGATTTGTTTCTTTACTTGATTGTCTGTCCTCGCTAGAATATGAACTCATGAGGCCCAGAGACATTTTTGTTCACTGTTGATCACCTAATCCCTGGCACAGAGAAGGCATACAGTAACTACTGTTAGAAAGACATGTATTGCTGAGAATTTTGCAGACTACATTCTCTGCCTGTATTTGCTTCTCACTGTGTGTTTTCTAACTGAATGAATTAGCATTTAAGTTAAAAAGTCAAGTCAGGTAGATTTCAGGTGAATTTTTGCTAGTTTACATGTTTGAGTGTGTGTCCCTGTAATTTGGGGGCTTTTTACCAACTCTTTATTTCATCTGGGGATGTAAATTATTGTCAGTAGATCTTCATAATAAAGTAGTAGTAGAAGTGTTTGGGAGTAGTCAGCTAAGAAACATGAACCAGAGAACACTTTTGTATTTGAACAAGTAGAGGGTGATGTTGGTTTCGGTGGTAGTGCCAAAGCCTTATTGCAGGAAATTAAAAAGGAGTGAAGATTACATTTTATGAATGGCATGTTCCGTTAGTTTTTATGTGAATGCGTCATTAATGGTTTTTTGCTAATTTTATGGATTTATTTTTAAGTTTTATCGGATTTATTGAATGCTCTGGTTTTCTTTCTGCCCTCAGTTCACAGACTGCGCCGGTTGTTTTCCTCGTACATACCGAGTAATTTGTCTTTTGTGTGTACCCACATGAATAAATCACACCTTCTTGTTAATGAGACTAGAAGGCAAGAAATCTTGCCAAAATAGAGGGCTTAAAAGCTCTGGGGCAGAGCTGGTACACTCAGCTTGTGCTTGTTACTCTTGATTGGATGGGTGGTTATATCTGTTTTCTGTTTCCCCCGGAAAACAAGATTCCAGGAGATGAGAAAACCCCAGCTATAAGACTTCAGGAGGTGCTTGCCTGTGATCTGAGAATTTCTAAGCCCTGCAAGCATGGGTCATGGAAGCACTGCCGTTGTCCTCAGAGCCTTGTTGTAACTCTCTCTTGAATGCTGGAGGTCTGGCTGGCCGGCTGTGACCTCATGACCAAGTCGATGTCTGCGTGACAGCGGCCGGGCCTCAGAGTTGCAGATTTGCCCTAGGAGGCTTGGAGGAAAATCTGATCCCAGTGCTTCCTGAATTCATGCGGAGGTCCTGGGTTCCCTAATGTGACTTGCAAAGTTGTACAATGGACTGTGTCCCTTTCCCCCACATTTCTTTCCCACTGAGAGGCCAGAGTCCAGAATATCTAGTCTTACTAACTTGTGAATTGGCCAGGAGATCCAGAAGAAGGGAAGGAGATGTCATGGTTGGGGCAGGGTTGCCCGAGGCTGTGGTGCCTTCCTGAAAAAGGCTGTCTCTGCAAGGTAGGTATATCCAGCACAGCGGGGTTTTCATTTTCTTGGTAACAGGAAAAGTGCCAGCCTGGGCATTGGGAAGCAACCCTGGAGTGTGTTGGGTTCGGTGGACTCTGGGGCATTCACAGTCCTTCCCTTTTCTTTTCCCTGGCTCAGTTGGTAGAGTGTATGTCTCTTGATCTCAGGGTCCTGAGTTTGAGCCCCACATGGGGCGCAGAGTTTATAAGGAAGAAAGGAAGGGAGGGAGGGAGGGAGGAAAGAATAGGAAGAAAGGGAGAGAGAAACAAGTTCCTCTTTGTGCCTCATTTTCCTCATCTATAGAATGGTAGTATCTTTCTCAGGGGGTTGTTACAAGTAAGGATAAAATGAGATTCTTTATAGAGCAATTAGGACATTACCTGTACTTGATAAATATTAGCCGCAGGCATGTGAATGAAAGCTGGCAGTCATAAGTTAAAATATTTACCACATTTGCTTTCATCTTGCTGCTGCGGGTAGTATGGAACCCTGATGATCAGTATTCCAGTTTATATATATGTAACAGTAATTGTTAATGTATACTAACCCCCCCCCCCGGCCCCCTGTTTAATGCCAGGGATTCCGGAGAGCCTGGGGGGTGCGGGGCACAGATCGTCAGTAGCCTTACCCTGGAGGGGCTTACCTTCTGGAGGAATGTGCAAAGAAGGTGGTGACCTTGGAGCTCCACCTTGGAGAGTGTGTAGGCATTTTTAGTAGGTGGACCAGGTGGAGGACTGCATTCAGGGCCTTGGAAGCTGTGCAGACGTTGTCCCAGAGGACCGAGAGGCTCTGGCTTCTGCTGGAAATGATGACAGCGGCAGCCATTCGTCCAGCACTTAGCGTGTGCTGCTGAGCCTGGCATTTCCGTTTTACATACATGACCACACTTAAGCCTGATAGCCCTATGGCGGGTTTCCCCCTTTTCTTCCCCCCAATTTTTAAAAATTATTTATTTTATTATTTTTTAATTTATTTGTCAGAGAGGGAGAGAGAGAGCGAGCACAGGCAGACAGAGTGGCAGGCAGAGGCAGAGGGAGAAGCAGGCTCCCTGCCGAGCAAGGGGCGCGATGCGGGACTCGATCCCAGGACGCTGGGATCATGACCTGAGCCGAAGGCAGCCGCTTAACCAACTGAGCCACCCAGGCGTCCCCCCCCCCCCAATTTTTTTTTATTGTGATAAAATACACATAACAGAATTTACCATCTGACCCATTTAAAAATGTGCAGGTGAATGATAGTCCATTCGTAGTGTTTTGCAGTTAATGCCGCCACCCTTTACGTGACTCTTGTGAGCCCGAAACTCTGTACCCATTTAAATTTTTCTCCTTCTTCCAAATCACTTTTTTTAAAATTGTTTTAAGATATTTATTTATTTGACAGATCACAAGAAGGCAGAGAGGCAGGCAGAGAGAGAGAGGGAAGCAGGCTCCCTGCTGAGCAGAGAGCCCGATGTAGGGCTCGATCCCAGGACCCTGGGATCATGACCTGAGCCAAAGGCAGAGGCTTTAACCCACTGAGCCACCCAGGCGCCCCAACTCTGTACCCATTTAATACTGACTCCCCATTCCTGCCTCCTCCCAGCCCCTGGCCACCTCTGTTCTACTTTCTCTCTCTGTGATTTTGAGTTCTCTAAGTACTTCCTGGAAGTACAGTCCCACAGTCCTTGCCTTTTCGAAACTGACTTATTTCAGTTTGTGTAATGCTCTCAAGGTTCACCCACGTTGTAACATATATCAGAATTGCCTCCTTTTAAAATCTGAATAAGATTTCGTTGTGTGCGTATGTGTGTGTATAACACATTTTGCTTACTCATTCAGCTGTGGACGGATGGATGCTATTTATTGTGAGTAATACTGCTATGAACAGGGGTACACACCTGTCTTTTGAAGACCTTGCTTCCAATTCTTTTTGGGTACATACCCAGAAGTAGCATTGTTGGGTCATATTGTAAATCAATTTTTAACATTTTGAGGATCTGCCACACTGTTTTCCACAGCAGCTGGACCCTTTTACATTCCCACCCGGAGTGCACCAGTGTCCCAATTAGTTCATATCCTCACCAACAATTGTTTCCTTCCTGCCTTTTTTTGACAGTAGCCATTCCAGTGGGTGTAAGCTAGTATCTCATTGATCTCGTTGTGGTCTTGATTTTCATATCCCTAATGATTAGTGATGTTGAACATCTTCTCATGTTCTCACTGGCCATTTGTATATCTTTGGAGAAATGTCTGCTCAAGTCCCTTTTCCACTTTTGAATTGGTTTATTGTTGTGTTTTAAGAGTTCTCTTCTATATTCTGGATATTAACTCCTTTTCAGATATATGATTTACAAATACTTCATTTATTTGAGAGAGAGAGAGAGAGCGCGCGCAAGGGGAGAGGCAGAGGGAGAGGAAGAGAGAATTCCAGGCAGACTACCTGCTGAGCACGGAGCCCAATTCAGGACTTGATCCTAGGATGCTGAGATCATGACCTGAGCCGAAATCAAGAGTCAGATGCTTAACCAACTGAGCCACCCAGGCTCCCCTATCGTGGGATTTTGATAAGGATTGCATTGACTTTGTAGATTATTTTGGGTAGTATTGACATGTATTAACAGAATACTGTTTATTAGTTTTTAATACTACTTATATTAATGATAATTATATTAATACTGTTAGTGTTAATACCATTTATTCTGCTACCATAGAATACTGTGATATGGATATACCACATTTTGTTTATCCATTTACCAGTTGATGGACATTTTGGTTGTTTGTACCTTTTTTTTTTTTTTTTTTTAAGATTTTATTTGTTTTTGAGAGAGCACGAGCTGGTGGGGGGAGGAGGCAGAGTCCAGGACCCTGGGATCATGACCTGAGCCAAAGGCAGACGCTTAACTGACTGAGCCATCCAGGCGCCCCGTTGTTTGTACCTTTTGGCTCTTAGGAATAATGCTGCTGTGATCAAATATACAAGTTTTTATGTGGGGGTCTGTCTTTATTTCTCTTGGGTACGTATGCCCCTAGGGGTGGGTTTGCTGGGTTGTGTGGCAACTCTTTGGGTAGCATTGAGGAAAACCATGGAATGTGAAGGTGAAGAGTGACATGGTTGGATTTCTGATTTCGGAAAGATCACTGAAGTAGCACGAGGAGAATGAGTTAGAAAGGACCGAGGTGAAGGCAGAGAGGTTGGTCAGTATGTTGTTGTGAATTTATGCTGAAGATGAGGTGATCTGATAGAAGAAACCAGAACTAAGATGGGGACTGAGAAGTGGAATGGAGACCGATGTCACAGTGCTGTGCAGTGGTCCTATTTACAGAACTTGAAATGCGCACCCTCAGGAGTCCGGGTCTATGTAAATGGAGGTGGTGGTCTTGCTCTCGACAAATAGGAGAGGCAGGAGGGCAGCCTAGGCAACAGTTTGCAATTTATTAGTTTCTGGTACTTCTTGGGCTGGGTCGCTGGTTATATGCAGCTCAGTGAACAGAGATGAAATTGCTTTGCCATGCGTTCATTTTCATGAAAAGAGAGGGTTTGGCCTTGTTTCTTCCTTGTTAAGAAAGTAGGACCTTAAATGACTTAGCAGGTGACCTGCCTTAGAATTAACCAGCAGATTTTGTGTATTCATCCAGTAATCAGTTAAGTGTAGTGAAATTAATTGTGAAGGCCATTTTCAGGTCAAAAAAACACTATACTGAAAGAGGCCACTGAATAAGGTCATGGAAAAAGAAAGCAAATTGTTGTTTCTCTGTAAATATCAGTTCATCTGATAAATGTGGGTTGCCACAGAGTATTGGTGGCTCACCAAAAACTGCTTGTTGGTAGCCTGTGTTTGTAAACTGATCTGTCTCCGTTTCGTGGCGTGATACCACGTAGGCTAAACTAAAATGCTTCAAAGGCTTTTGGCTGTTTATAGGTTTGGGGTCTCAAATTTGTACATGTTAATTGTTGAGTTAGTAGCCATATTTTGTTTGTTATATGTCTTTCTAAACAGTTTTTGAGAGCAAAAATACTTTTTTCCATCTGCGGCAGCAGTATGAATAATGGAACATTGTGATCTTGCTAGAGGGGAATTTTGTGTTAGTGTTATAGAATAATGTAATTAGGCACTATATGGAACTTCCAAACATATTTAAATTTTTGTGCTGGCTGTGGTTTCATGCTTTCCTAAAATGTGGCCTGAAACAGTTTATTAGCAAATATGCCGAATTGCTTTCTCTGGCAAGTGCATTCCAGTATTGAATCCAAGTGAAAATACAAATATTTACTTACAAAAGTCTTTTTGGTGTGGTAATATTTTTACTGTGGCCATTGACCCACTAGTAAAGTGGGAGGGCATTGCTAGATTGGATCTTGTTTATTTAAAGACCATGAGAGGGAGAGAGAGAGAGGAGGCTAACTTTGTGTGAATGCCTGGTATCTGCCACTGTACTTGGTACACTAAGGTATTATCCCCTTTTTACCCTTCTAGCAACTCAGTGAGGAAATTTATATTCTCTTTTTCTAGCAAGAAAAATAATGCTCAGAGATATTTATAAAAATTGAGCTGATTTCTAAATCTGTATTAAAGTGTAAACAATCCAGTCACCAGAGCGGTTTTTATAATGAAAAACAAAGTTGGGGGCGCCTGGGTGGCTCAGTGGGTTAAAGCCTCTGCCTTTTGCTCAGGTCATGATCTCAGGGTCTTGGGATCGAGCCCCGAGTCGGGCTCTCTGCTCAGCAGGGAGCCTACTTCCCTTCCTCTCTCTCTGCCTGCTTCTCTGCCTACTTGTGATCTCTCTCTGTCAAGTAAATAAATAAAATCTTTTTAAAAAAATTATACTAATGGCAAAGAAGCACATGAAAGGATTTTCAATATCATCAGTCATTAGGGAAATGCAGATTTCAGTCATAATGAGAATAGCCCTCCACACCATTAAAATAGCTAAAAGGACAGACTACACTAAAGTTTGACTAGGATGTTAGGCAGCTGGAATTCTGGTGCGCTCTTGATAGGGTTGTAAAATAGTACAACCACTTGGTAGTTTTTTGTAAATATACCATCTAGTCATTCTCCTCATACAGATTTACCCAAGAGAAATGAAAACATTTGTTCACATGAAGTCTTACGGATGAATATTCATAGCAGCTTTACTCATAATGCACCCAAACTGGAAAGAAAGCCCAGCAGTCCATCAGCAGGTGAATGGATAAGAACAAAATAGACTGTCCATAAAGTGGACTGTTCATTAATAAAAGGAACAAATACTAATACATACAACAACATACATACATTTCAGAATCATCTTGAGTAACAAGCTACACACAAAAGAGTATATACTATATTCCATTAAAAAATAAGTACGGGGGGGACGCCTGGGTGGCTCAATTGGTTAAGCAGCTGCCTTCGGCTCAGGTCATGATCCCAGCGTCCTGGGATCAAGTCCCACATCAGGCTCCTTGCTCGGCAGGGAGCCTGCTTCTCCCTCTGCCTCTGCCTGCCACTCTGTCTGCCTGTGCTTGCTCATTCTCTCTCTCTCTCTCTGACAAATAGACAAATAAATAAATAAAATCTTTTAAAAAAAAAAAAGTACGGGGGCGCCTGGGTGGCTCAGTGGGTTAAGCCTCTGCCTTCAGCTCAGGTCTTGAAGTCAGGGTCCTGGGATCGAGCCCCGCATCGGGCTCTCTGCTCAGCAGGGAGCCTGCTTCCCCCTCTCTCTCTGTCAAATAAAAAAAAAAAAAAAAGTACGATCCATGCCCAATGTGGGGCTTGAACTCACAGCCCGGAAATTAAGTCGCGTGCTCTACCGACTAAGCCAGCCAGGCACCTCTACTATATTCCATTTATATGATGCCATTTGTATATAAAATTCTAGAAAATACAAACCAGTCTGTAATGACAAAGTAGAGAAGCGGTTGCCTGGGGTAAAGGGTGGAGGGAAGGGTAGGCTGCAGAGGGACACAAGGGAACTTGGAAGCGTGACGGCAGTGTTCTGTTTGAGGATTGGAGTGGTGGTTTCACAGGTCTACACACTTGTCAAACACTGTAAGGGGCTGCTGTTCGTTCTACAGAAATAATACCTCCAAAAGTTCTTTAAAGCCGGAAAGAAGGAAAATACTCCATGTTGGTGAGGATAAAAGCAGCCAGGAGCTTCAGATTGCCTGTGGGAGTCTTGATTGGTGAACCACTTTGGAAAACTGGCAGTATTTATGAGAGCTAACCGTATGTATACTCCGTGACACAACGATTTCGGGCCTGGGTATCTACCCAGCAGACATGCCCCCGTGTCCACCAGATGACTTGTCCTGGAATGTTCTTACAACACTATTCATAATGGCCCTGACTGGAAGCTCCCCAAATGCCCATCAGCGGAGAATGGATAAGTAAATCGGGGTACACTGATGTCATGGCGTGCTCTATGGCAATGACCGTGAACGACCTCCTGCAGCTGTTCACGGTGTTAGGCTAACATTCTCACTGTGTGATTCCACTTTCAGAAGTTTAGAAACGGGCAAAACTGCTCTATACTTGTCAGAATATGATTGCCCTCAGGTGGAGAGCTTTGAATAAGGGAGCCCAGGGAGGCTTCTGAGGATGTTGGTAATCTTCTGTGCCCTGCTCTGGCACACCTTGGATGTTTGTTGGCTGCAAATACATCCCGTGGTGCACTTAAGTGTGCAGCTTTCTATATGTTGTGTTTTAATAAAAAGTTTTTAAAAGACATGGGCTGTAGGGCACCTGTGTGGCTCAGTCGGTTAAGTGTCCACCTCTTGATTTAGGCTCAGGTCGTGGCCTCTGGGTCATGGGATTGAGTCCTCGTGGGGTCTCAAGGTCAGTGGGATTCCTCCTCTCTCTCTCCCTCTGCGCCTCCCCCTGCTCACACTCTCTCTAAAATAATAAATAAATCCTAGGAAAAAAAATGTACTGTTACAGAATGGTGTCCTTTATAAAGTGAGAAAAGCAAATTGTAAAACATGCATGATATGTGATCCCAGTTATATAAATGGAATGATAAACAATAAACAATCCAAATTATTTCTTGGGAATGATGATGATGCTAGGTGGGGAAGATCGTTAACTTTGCTGTTTTTATAATGTAAGCAAGAAAACACATAAGAACAGTTTCTGTTTAAAAGAAAAAAGTTGGGGCGCCTGGGTGGCTCAGTGGGTTAAAGCCTCTGCCTTCGGCTCAGGTCATGATCCCAGGGTCCTGGGATCGAGCCCCCGCATCGGGCTCTCTGCTCCGCAGGGAGCCTGCTTCCTCCTCTCTTTCTCTCTCTCTGCCTGCCTCTCTGCCAACTTGTGATCTCTGTCTGTCAAATAAATAAAATCTTAAAAAAAACAAACAAACGTTATTTAGAGGCGCCTGGCTGCTCAGTTGGTGGAACATGAGACTTTCGATCCTGAGGTTGTAAGTTTGAGCCCCATGCTGGGTGTAGAGATTACTTAAAAAGAAAGTCTTAAAAAAATTTTTTTAAGTTATTTGTGGAATCCGTTTGGTTCCTGTAGTTGAAGATTATGGATAATCTTCAAATGAGTATGTTATGTCTAGTTTGTTATTTAACAGGTTAGTGCTTTAAAGTGAAAATCTTTTTAAGCTTTTTTGCCAATTTTGAAATTATAATTGTGTCTGTTAATGGAGTTTCTCATTGGGTGACCTGTTAGTGGGTTTGCTTTTGGTGGATGTGATGGCCCGTTGTTGCCTGAAGACCCCAGTGGAATAACCTCCCTGGTTGAAGAAGCTGAGGGCTGTTCGCCGGAGAGGTGGTGTGGGATAGATACAAGCCGAATGGGCTTGGGACAGTTACTGACTCGCTCTTAGGCTCAATTTCCTAGTCTGTAGGAAACTGGTTGTCTTTTTTTTTTTTTTTAAAGTAGATCTCACGCCCAGTGTGGGGCTCAAACTCATGACCCTGAGGTCGAGAGTCACATGTTCAACCCACCGACCCAGCAGATGTCGCCCTTCACTGTATGCTTGGGATGCTAGTCCCTACATGATTTTGATGAGGCTCAGGTTGAGATAATAATCAAATGGATGTGAAAGCCCTTTATAAATTGTAAACCCCTACACGGGTGGTTCTCCACTGGGCATGATTTACCGCTACGCTGTGGGAACATTGGGCAATGTCTGGCGACTTGTGTGGTTGCCATATAGGGAGTGGGGGAATGGGAGTGCAGCTGACACCTAGTAGGTAGGGACAGGGATGCTGCTAGACATCCTGTCATGTGCAGAACAGCACCCAAGAATTGTACACCCCGAGTGCCAGTAATTGAGTTTGAGAAGTCTTGCCCTAGGCTTATGTAACTTCCTGAACTTCTTACTCTCTGTGGCTCCCCGGCCACAGCCTTCCAGACTAACGCTCACACAACATGGGTCACATATTCGTGTATCACGTGCATGTACTTTCTCAGCAACTGAAATCGAGGTGAGAAATGAAGAAGAAAAAGGAATAAATAGAATATTTAGAATGATTTGAAAGAAAGCATAGCCCATTATTATTAGGGCCTTAAAAAAACACCGCATGCATGCATATGGGAAGGATAGCGGCGATGAGAATGAGTCAGTATTGATGACGACGGGAAGCCAAGTAGCAGAATGGTGTGCAGTACGGCTGGGAGAGCGGGCTGGCCGCAGTGCTGTTTTCCCAGGTTGCTTCAGTTGGGTATCTACAGGTAGAATTTAGAACTATTTGATTGAGAGTTGGCAGTGCAAATGGGAGGAATTGAAATCCCGTGTGTTTATGTCAAGTTTCTTTATCTGACCTAAAGCTGCATTAGAATGCTTAGGATAATTTATTTATTTTTATTTTTATTTTTTTAATTTTAAGGAAGCATCCTTTTTTTTTTTTTTTTTTAAGATTTTGTTGATTTATTTGTCAGAGAGAGAGAGAGCACGAGAGAGCGAGCACAGGCAGAGGCCGAGGGAGAAGCAGGCTCCCTGCCGAGCAAGGAGCCCGATGTGGGACTCAATCCCAGGACGCTGGGATCATGACCTGAGCCGAAGGCAGCCGTTTAACCAGCTGAGCCACCCAGGCGTCCCTAGGATAATTTATAATTATTGTAATACTCTGACATAATTGTTGACAGATTTGTAGACTTACTTTGACAAATGTTTATGAGTCAGAACAAATGTTTCTGATTGTCAGAACTTACACATGTAAACCACTCAAAATTTCTGTCTGATTTTCAGTGATTAACTGGAGTGAATGATTTAAGCAGCACAATTCACCTTTTGCTAAGAAGCAGTCCTAAGAAAGCTGCTACTTTCTTGGCATCATCTCAAATGATTAAATTGAAATCATTCGTTCAAAGGCTTTTTTTTTTTTTTTTGACCATTTCGTATAGGCCTACATGTAACAAATCCTGAACTCACGAGCTCATAAATATCCCATTTTGATCAGAAGCAAAAATGGAGTATATTACTGCTTTAGTCTCACATTGTCTTGACATTAGAATATGTACTACCAATCTTAAGAATTCCCAGAAAAGATTGGTTCTCACCATCAAAAACCCACAGTGCATTTTTCTTCTTGTTCCCACTACAACTTGAAATTTGTTTTATTTCAGCTCATAACTTCTGTTTTAGAAGACTTTTTTTTTTTTTCCTTAGTTTTTGACAATTGAGTTCTTGGCTTCTTTATGTATGCAAGTGCAGTGGTTTGGAGAGGTGTATTTATGGGGCTATGTGGAATAAGGATGCCTTTAAGAAAGACTGCGGACCACTACTGGAATATAAAGTCAACTGGGCACTGTTGCCTTGTCTTGGGCCCCTTATTAGAGCCAGATTTGCATAGCAGAGAGAAAGATGGTTGCTTCACAGAAGCCCCGAAACTCAGAGGAATCCTTGCAACACCTTCGCAAATGCTATTTTGGGATATTCTCCATTTGCACCAACAGGACCTTAAATGCAAAACCACTGGTGTATTTTTCAAATATTTGAGCCCCTTTTCTATCTCTGCTCACCTTTGTCCATGACTGTGTCTTAAGGATCCCTTATTTAAGAGTCGTTACTGAGTGTGGTCACTCCCACTGCTCAGAAGTTCCTAACCCCGGACCACAGTCATGCCTCGAATGCCTTCCCTTTCCATCCTGCCTGGCAGGGGGGATGGGAGCGAGAGACCACAGTATATAAGCTACCATTTTCCAGTCAGATGGGCAGAGGAGAGTGCGGTCTGGATCTGTCTCCCACTTGGGCTGCTGTGACAGCTTTCTCTCGGCGGCAACCCCGTCTCTGATGTCTCTGATGGGGGCCTCTTCACATCTGTCCCCGTTGCTGCCAGAGCAGGCACGTTGTCAAGTGCTCATTGGCTATGTTGTTTCCCTTGCTTGATTCCCGTTATTGCTTCTCTCCTGCTTATAGGAGAGGCTGGGGGGCCTTAGTGCTGCAGGAAACACCCTTGCTCTATCGACCTCACACTGGATGACTTAGCACCAAGGAGCTCCTGGGAGCCCGTTTCCCTTGCCCCCTGTCTAGCCCCCCAGAATGGTTTGGGTATGCTCCTCAGTGCTTTTCGTGCATTGTACCTGTTCCCGTCATCGCACCTCGACCTTCTGGCTACAGTCGGTTCCAGCCCCGGACTGCGAGCTGACTGATCACAGGGCCTGGCCCGGCAGCTGGCACACAGTAGGGGCTCAGTTTGTATGCTTAAGGAAATGCTCATGCATAGTGTTGGCCAGGACAACTTGGAAAGGTATTTCGTTTACTTTAGGGAGTCCAATGTATTAAAATAGCTTTGTGTGTCTGTGAGAGGGGCAGTCAAGCACCAGGCCTCTGGAGTCAGGCTGCCTGGGTTCAAATCCCAGATGTGTGACCTGGGGCAAGGGATGTACCCTTTCTGTGTCTTCGCTTCTTGACCTGTAAGATGGGGCTAATGAAGGAAGTTTATCGTGAGGATTAAATGAGATAACGGACTCCTGAAGCATAAGTGCTTAGTGAATGCTTTTCACTTAATGTTCTGTAGTGTTCCCGAAAACATTGTAGATGTCCCCCCCCCTTTTTTTAGGATTTTATTTATTTATTTTAGAGAGCATGGGGGTGGGGAGCAGAGGTAGAGGGACAAGCACACTCCATGCTGAGCTCAGAGCCAGGCACAGGGCTTGATCTCACAACCCTGAGATCATGACCTGAGCTGAAATCAGGAGTCTGACGCTCAACTGACGGAGCCACCCAGGCGCCCTTGGCTGTTGCAGTTCTGTAAACTCAGTTATGTTTTAGATAAAGGGGATTTGGTATTAAAAGCTTAGTTGATGAATGTTATAAATAGCACCCATGTTTTTCTAGTTACCCAGATAGAGGTTCTCGGATTTTCTTTGACAGCCTGCCCCACTGCAGCCCCCAAACCCACGTACACATAATCAGTTGTTAAGCCTATAAATTCTGCCAGCAAAATGTCTTCTTCCTTTCCAAGTGATCCTGCACATCTTAGTTAGACGAGTCTTAAAGCACGGGTTCAGTCAAGTTACATATTTTTTCTTTCGAAGACTTTATTTATTTGACAGAGAGATACAGAGAGAGAGGGAACACAAGCAGGGGGAGTGGGAGAGGGAGAAACAGGCTTCCTGCTGAGCAGGGAGACCCATGTGGGGCTTGATCCCAGGACCCTGGGATCATGTCCTGAGCCAAAGGCAGCAGCTTAAGGACTGAGCCACCCAGGTGCCCCTCATGTTACATATTTAAAAAAAAACTTTAGGGCAGCCTCCTGCTTGCTAGAGTAAGTGCTGTGATATTTTGGGGCCTTCAGAATGGCCCTGATCCCTTTCTAGCCTTATCTCCTGCTCCAGGATACACCTCATGCTTCAGGCAGGCTCCCCCCCCACCCCCCCGTTTCCCTGCATGAGCCTTGGGTGGATGGAGCACGCGCCCCTCTGTACAGACTTGGGCTGTTAACAGTCTGCTCTTTAAGACAACTCAAATGACACCTCTTTCGCAGGCATTTAAAAAAATCTTCCCAGCTAAGTGTGTCCCTCCCACCCTCTTCCTCTGGACCAGCAGAACACGGCCCCTCCCAGTTTTCTGGATACCTGACCTATTCTCCTTCCCTGATCAGAAGCTCCCCAGGGAAGAGACTCTGTCTTCCTAATTTCTGAGCCAAACTCTTGTCCTTCAGCACTCAGTAAATATTTGAACTTTTGATTTGTTCTTGAACAAGCTTATCACCTTCTTCCCCACTCCCTTCTCTAACCCGCCGAGATGGTTTGGCTGGTTGGGAGAGGAAAGGGATGACAGTTACTGTGTGCCGTGTGCTGTTCTTTCAGGCCTTTTACACACACTCTGATGTGTCATCCTCGCTGTTCCCAGGTCGGGGACAGGTCAGTGTTCCTGATTTCCATATGAAGAAACAGATGCCGCGAAGTTCTGTCATTTGCCCAAGGACTGAGACACACAACTAATAAGTAACCTAACCGGTATTCTCCTTCACGTCTAGCCTGTCTTACCCCAAGTCCACACAGCCTTATCGCTGAAATAGACTGGCCTGTAAAAATTCCCACCTTCAGAGAGGAAACACCTGTGCCTTCTGCTTAACAAATGCTCATAAACGTGGTTTAAGTAGATGCGCAAGGAAGAGAAATTACTGGTTCTTGTTTTTCCATTGAATTTTTCACTTGAATCAGGAGTAGGTGACCACGTAATCGCTGTCGGTAATTGCTGACATACATGTTGGTAATCCTCCGGTTCTGACATTTCCTTTCCCAAAGGCGAGAATCCAGTTACTGTCTTGATGGGGATGGACTGGGAGGGATGGGGTGTTGGGAGGGAAGAGACTCACTGGAAGTACCCTTTTGAACCATCTGGATGAATTTGGATACATTTGATCAGCTCTCGGCCCATTTGGTTTCATCCGATCTCGGCCAGTGCGCAGAGGGAGTACTTCCCAGTTTGAGTTTTGAGTTGTGGACTCTTTCTCAGTGATTCTGCGTAATTTCAGGCTTTTGTTACCCCTCCTGAAGAGTCAAACATCTGTGGTTTCTGTTGTTTTCTTGAGGGTCTGAAGAGTGCCATAGTCATAAACTACCTTTCACGGTGCAGAAGACCCATTATCATGTATAACGTGAGAGCACTTTCCCTGCTGTTTCCACCCTCCATGAAGTTGATCCCTGTGTATAGGGAAGAGCCATGACTTTGGAGTCAGACAGCCTGGGTTTGAATTCTACTTTTTTCGTTGTGTGTACTCAGGTAAGTCAGTTCCACTAACCCGTTTCCTCTTCTGGGAGACAGGATCTTAGTACACCTCATAGCGCGGTTCTGCGGATTCGGTGAAATAATACACAGAAACAGTCTACAGTGCCTGACACCGTCGATGTTAGCGCCTCCAAAGCCTCCTCTCCCAGATAAGTGTAACGCATCGCGTCTTTTACTGTGTTTATTGAAACTTAGTAATTCTGCATTTTTTCAGTCTCCCTTAAATTAGTCTTCAGAGCATTTTCCCATTTTCCTGCATGCTATGCCCACATGTGAATTTATTAGCTAATTATATGTTAGCAAAATGTGTACCAAACCTGTTCCTTTCTTTGCATTCTTGGAAAGCTGTATGGCTGTCAGAATTCCCAAAGTTGGATCATGTGCCACACGCACTCATTTAATGAGTTTGGCTGTTCTTGAAGCAGAGCACCCCAGTAATGACTTCCACATTTGCCTTCCCTATCTTTACTGCGTTCTGCTGACTGGCTGGCTTGTTCTGATCAGGATCCTGGGAATTGACGTCCACCTGAGAAATTCCCTCAATTGTTCCGGCTTCCATCTAGTCCGGAGAGACCCAGGAAGGTGGAGGTCTTGTACAATAGGACCCTCTTGGTCTGGTTCCTGTATACCCCGGAGCACTGCGGACTCTTGAGAGGCTGGTTAACACAGGCTGGTTAGCAAAGACCCATCGCTGGGTCTTTGGTCCAGCCCACTTTCTTGGTTAATTCACACGACTTGGCATTTACACGTGAACACCTGGGTCTGTCCGTCTTTGCCTCAGAGCATTAAGTAACACAGTTTGGAGCTGACTTAAAACTTATTTTTTTTTCTCAGAAGTTGGGCCCTGAGCATCTTTCATAAATCAGGAATGTTTCTTGGAAATGTAATTCTCACTAAACTCAGTCCCAAGGGTACCTTTTTTCTCTATAAAAGTTTGTTCTGTCATAACAAATGCATTTGATGATTGTAATAGCATTGATCGAAATTTGATGATTGAACGGGAAAGCGTGCCCATTATAAATAGATCGGTTTGATATTAATCCGTGTTCAAAGCATAGCTAGAGCTTTATGAAACACCAGGTAGCTCTAGGAAAATTTTTGTCATATTTTAAGCAAAATGTTCTAGTTAGCCATGAGTCTGAAGGAATCCCCTTTTTTTAAAAGAAAAAAAAAATGCCTGTCAAAGCCTGAGATGTTCCTGTAAAAAAATTGCTGATACCCACGCAGAGATGGGGGGGCAGGGATTGTGACTTTCAGCCATGGCTCCCCCATGGTGTGATCTTAGGCAAGCCAGTGGGTTGTATTTTATTTTTAAGATTTTATTTATTTATTTGACAGAGATCACAAGTAGGCAGAGGCAGGCAGAGAGAGAGGAGGAAGCAGGCTCCCTGCTGAGCAGAGAGCCTGATGCGGGGCTCGATCCCAGGACCCTGAGATCATGACCTGAGTCAAGGCAGAGGCTTAAACCAGGTGCCCCAGTGGGTTGTATTTTAATAGAGGATTAACTATTACATGACACTCTTGACCTATTTTGAGTTTTATTAGACGAGTAACAGAACTTACTACCACTTGTTGAGTTCTGTCCCAGACACCTTACATTTTCCTGAAACAGCAACCCTATGAGATTGCTTTTACTCTGTAGCCTAGCGGGTTGAGGCCAGGTGACATTGGTAATGGACGTGAGGTCAGAGCTAGCTGCTGAACAGTAGTTGGAACAGTGGTTGACATAGGCTCATCTCGTGATGGCACTAGTCCTCTTGCCGTGCCACTCAACCAGAGACCAAAGCCCTCCTTGCTTTGGAACCTTTATCTTTTACATTTACAAATAAAATTGGTTGGCACGTGGCTTCTAGGGAATCTGAAAAACGTGCTTGGAATTCCTGAAGCTTCTCATGGTCACAAAACTGCCAGTTGCAATGGTGTTTAAGTTTTTACTCCTACATTTCGATATAAATTAAAGCAATTAAAATGGAGTTGCTTTGTAGTTTTACTTAATTTTTCGGTACGGGTCAGATCTTCCCATTGATAACTATACAGTAGGCTTGTGAATCTAGCCTTCGTTTAACGTGTGAAATCCAAGTCCGGTTCTCATGATGAACACTGAATAATGTAGAGAATTGTTGAAATCACTGTATTGTGTACCTGAAACTAATACAACACTGTTAATTATACTAGAATTAAAATTAAAAACTAATAAAAATGAAAAATCAAAATAAAATTAAGCTAAACGTAAGCTGGAAGGAGAGCTAAATTATCGTGTAATAAGTTATTGCTAAAGTGGGCCCATGGTCTCCCCCGCCCCCCACCGACATCTTTCCTAGAAATGTTTTCTAAGTGACTTAATGAGGATTCTTTTTCTGTGCCCCTCCAAACAAAGAGTCCCACCCCCTGGCCTGCAAGTCCCTTGGCAAGTGCAGCTTTTACCACATCGGTGCTGCAGGAGAGTGAATTGCTACAACTTGTTCTGTGTAGGGGCTCCCGTCCAAAGTACACTTCTACCCCAGGACTGCAATCCAGTTGTGTAGTCTGCTTGTTAATTCTTGCTGATTATGCTTCTTAACGATTCGCAGTGAAGTAAAGCTTTATGCTAGGTGGCGTGGCGCGAGCAAAGACTTCTCTAAATAAAGTGGGAACCAGAAGTTGTCCGCACGTCACCGTAATGGCCGTCAGCATACATTTATGTCCTCCCCTTCCTTGCACAGAACGTGGCTTCAGGCATCCACGGATGTACTGCCTTGGGTTATTATTCTTTTAAACCCGTTATGAAATCCGCTTGGGCATAAGATACGGCTGTATTTTATATGTATTTTATGTGTCTTTAGTGGGAGTGAGTTCTTCCTTGTTTTGTTATTAAAATAGTATCAGATGAACTGCTAAGGAATTGGTCCTCCCTAAACATTTGTGCTTCTCTGCTAGCCAGCTCTATGATGTCCTTTTGGGCACCAGGCATGCACTGAAGTGCCGGGTTAGATTGATTTGGAGTAATTTCTTTTTGAAAGAGTTGGTGCCAATTCTTTTTCCTCTCCAAAAGCAATGGTTTTGGAGCTTGGGCTCCTTGCCTAATGTCAATTCCATAAGGCTCCTGTGTGTGTGTGTGTGTGTGTGTGTGTGTGTGTGTGTGTGTGTTTGCCTTGGCCCCCCCCCCCTTCCCCTCATAACTGGACTTTGCCACGAGGAGGATGTGTACCTATAAGCAGGCATTTCTTTCCTTTAGGGGGATTTGTCATTCCAGACAGCACGGAGCAAAAGACCAGGCTTGAGGTGGGGGGAAGGTGAAGTTATATAAACTTTATTCATAGTTAAATATTTGCTTCCAGGGAAGGTGAAAAATGCTTTGTACTTTTTCCTTTGGCTTTTTTCCTCTAAGAGAGCTTGTCATGCAACAACACAAAAAAGTGGCCAAAGGCGGAGAAAACTCTTCTCTTTTCCATGTTGGTTTGTTTTTATTGTAAGACAGACCTTTCATGTTTTATTGTTATGAAGTTTAAATGTGGCCTAGAGGTGCCAATCTTTAGTGGAAACAGCTGCGGAGTGGGTGTCCCCGGATCAGGTGGGACTTTCTTTGAAGCAGCCTGTTGCCTTTTAAAAGAAATGCAGCATGTGAGAACTTGAGCCCGTAAACTCATCCGCGGCTCCACCATCGCTAATCTCGCAAATAACTCAGATAGCTAAGTTTAAATAAAACATTGGCATTGAAAAAGTCAGTTTCTGTATTATTTTTCTGAAGAGAACAGTCTTGTTATTTCGTGTCTTAAAAATACAGAAACAGGGGGAAAGAAACCACTTTTAAGACTTGAAGAGGTAGCGGCCCATTTGGAGGCTGTGGAGCTCACTCTGTCTTTCAGTTAGTCTGAACCGGGATTTGGGTCTCAGACTTGCGGACGGCTGCCTTTGCTGGGAGTAGAACTGGGTGTTGGGCATATACCTGAGCTTAAGTGTCCAGGATAAAGATTTCCTGGGCTCTGTTGATTGGTGTTGACACATTTCTCATCTCTGTGATGAGCGATTCTCTTAGACCATTCTTGGTCTACTATTTGGAAAAACTGAGCTTCTGAGAGCTTTCTTTCCTTGGGGAAAAGTAGGAGAGACAGGCATGGAGTCAGAGGGACAAGAAAAATGCTGAAATATTTTCCTTTTGGGCTTTTGATTTGTTTGCCAAAACATTGCCTTCCAGATGGAGAAGACCAAAAGCTCTGATTGTAAGCCATTATGTTTTTACTGGCCTACCTCCCCATCCCATTGCCTGGTTTGAAATCTGTAAGCCAGTCCAAATCCTTTACCTCATTTTCTAGTACCAATTTACTGTCTTACTCATCTTCCAGCTGCAAGGGGGTGAGGCAAGTTGCTTTGAAATTGAACCCGGTGCCATTTTATAAATCTGCAACAGCAGATTCTCGCCAAGGAGTATCAGTCATGATAGCTCGAGTTTCTCTGAAGCTCTTGGATCTCACCTACCAGGTGGACTTGTGTCTGTGACCTGTGTGGTAGGATTAGTCTGGGAATGAATCTGAACAAGCCCTTTGGGCCTTGTGCAGACTTGTTACTGCCCTGGTCGCCCAGCGTTCTGGGCTGTTGCATGATAAGCACCATTTGGTTTTTGGCTATATCTTACTTCACTGGCAGTAGAAATCTTGACATCCCAACTTTCTCTTGGGAGGTAGGGATTGTGTGGAGGTTGAAGTTGTAGGAGACTCCAGAGTCAAGACAGCTGGCAGGGTGGCTTTGGAGTCCGGCAGACCTGGTCCCTGTTCACTGCTCTTCCACGCACTGAACAGAGTACGCTGGAGCAAATTATTTTCTGCACCTGAAAAATGGGGGATATTACTGTATCAGGTTGTCGTTTGGTTTGAAAGAGAATTTGGGGGCAGGGTGGGGGAGAATGGTGGGTACTCATGGGAAATACCAAAACGTTAATTCGTTTTCCCTCAGATGATGTCAGCTCTGAACAGGTTTAACTGTTGTGGTCTGTAAACTGATGAGCTTTCCACCATATTATAAATTACATGGACAGTAGGGTGACATGAGTGATTTTCAGATACTGTGTTTTAAAGTTGAGCACCGGACCTCATGCAGGGTCTGTTGGACAGGGCAAAATCATGATTTGTAATGAAAACTCCTATTTGTATAGGATGTAGTCATAGGGAAGAAACCTGTGCTGTGGCCACATCTATGTGGCAGATGAGAATAATCAGAAATCCTTCTCAGTAAGTGGCATAAATACTTTCTTCAGGCCGCCATCAGCTGGGCGGTTGCATGGGTGGATGAAAACTGGTGTGAATGAGCTCGCTTGGTCCGATGTTCTGTGTTTGGAGCGGAGAGGTCAGGCCGGTGGCCGGGGAGTACGCTGAGTGTTTGCACTACAGTAGCCTAAGGTCATGGTTAGACAGAGAAGATGCTCTTGGAATTCCAGCAGCCAAAATCGGAAAACTGTTAAGGCAGAGTGAGAATCAGGACTTTGTTGTGGTGCTTAATTGTAAAGAGGTTGGTTGGGGGCTCAGTTGGTCTCTGGAGTAGACTCTTTGTCAAGAGCCTCAGAATATCCTGGAAGGTCTGAAAACAGTTGTTACATCTGAAAAACAATAGAAAATCAGACCTCGGCGCTCTTCTTTGGTGTATGTAAAACTGTTTCGATAATAGAAAAACAAGTTACTTCAAAGTTTAGGCCATGTATCACTATATTGTATGGGCAGAGGGGGTATGATTTTCATTTTTTCCTTAAAATGGTACCACAGACCAAAAAAAAATTTATTTTAATGGTTCTGCATTCATGTTAACACATTTTATTAAGTATTTTATTTATTTATTCATGAGAGACAGAGGCAGGGGGAGAAGTGGCTCCCCGAAGAGCAGGGAGCCCAATGCAGGATTCAATCCCAGGACCCTGAGATCATGACCTGAGCCCTTGACTAAGCCACCCAGGCACTCCTCATTATAACACATCTTATGAAAAAGATATAACTAGCACTCAAAGCTATGATTACACCAAATTCATTTAATTAAATACATGCATTGATTTTTCTTTTTTCTTTTTTTTTTAAGTAAACAAGTAATTGTGAAGATAATGTAGATTTAGCGAAAATTGTGATGGCAGTCCTCAAATGACTAGGTTTGAGAAATACTGGTAAAAATGAGGATCTGGTCGTTTTCCCCCACAGGTTTAGGTTCCTATGACTGAGGTTTGATTGAAAATTATGTATTTTAATTTTTTTTTCTACCAGACCATTAAAATAGGCTTGCATCTGTTATTTCGAAAGATCGAGGTTGAAAATACCCTGTGAGTGGGGCGCCTGGGTGGCTCAGTGGGTTAAGCCTCTGCCTTCAGCTCAGGTCATGATCCCAGGGTCCTGGGATTGAGCCCTGCTCAGTGGGGAGCCTGCTTCCCCCTCCCCCTCTGCCTGCCTCTCTGCCTACTTGTGATCTCTCTCTCTGTGTTAAATAAATAAATAATCTTTAAAAAAAAGAAAAGAAAAGAAAATGCCCTGTGAGTGAAAACAAGGGAAGGGGACTAATCTCCACATTCAGGGCTTTTGAGGAAACGCTTTCCCTCTGACTGAGGACTCTGACTTGTGTCTTTCTTGACATGTGACAGCCTTTGGGAATGTTCTGCATCGCTCCTTTCCCTATTCCTCAAGAAGTAGCCATCACTCAAAATGCTGCAATGAAAAGGGGAACTTCCAGTTGACATTTTTACAGTCTGATGTTCTAGCTCTGGCACCCCTTCGGAAGAGGGCTTAGAGCGCCCAGAATGCCAGACGCTGTTTGCAAGGGGGCCCCAGAGCTTCGACTCAAGCATTGTCTCTTGGCTTATTCCCCCTGCCCTGCCAGACTTGTCTAGACAGAATTGGGAGTAAATTTCCTCTCCCCTGCTGTAGGCAGAAGGACCAAAGGCATCTGTAAAGCCTCTGATGATAAGTTAGAAATGAGAAAATCAACTCGGTACCAAATTATTTAAGAACAGAATTTGTTTTATAGATGTTTACATTTATGAAATGCTCGTTTTATTTTTGTTAAGTGACTGTTGTAAGATTTAATGTGTTTCTCCTCTCTCTTTGTAGGTACTGGTTTTGGATTAGGACTTGTTTTCTCACTTACCTTCTTTAAAAGTAAGTGTGACTTTTACTGTCTTTTCAACATAATGTCACACACACACACAGCAGGCACACTTCGGGAGGGCACGGCTACTTGGTTGCCACCCCCATCCGTTTATGGGTGTAGGCAGGCCACTGTCAAAGGTGCTAGACAGAGAACGTGGACTCGGAAAAGGTCAGGGTGGGTTGGGCACCTCCAGAGCTCCCCCCTGGGCGTTGAGTCAGGGTGCCTGATATCTTCAGTATGATCTCATCTGAAAAGCCTGTACTTTATGCCAGTGAGTCACTTGGCCAAATCTACATGCTCAACTATTTCTAATTAATTATAAGTTATGAGTCTTGCTGGTCATAAAAACAAGTGGACCAGAAACACACATGGTTTTTGTCCAGAAATTCTCCTAAGCAAAGGTCAGGCAGTATCCCTTTCATTCTGAAGTTTGGTTGTTGAATAGAAGCCAGAGGGGTCCCTTTGAGCCCTTTCCGTGCCGAATGGGCGGGGAACACATGACCAGAGAATCCTAACACGCAGGGCTGACGCAAACTAATCACGTGCAGTATTGGCATAGATAGGCTTTATGACTTGCTGCAATCAAAATTCACTTGATTCCATTTAAAATTCAAGCACCTTCCCAAAAGGTGGTATTTCTGATAAGGTTGAGAAATGAGTTAAAATGAGCAAATGATGAGAACAGACATATATAAAAATTAAAAGGTTCAGCCATGTCTGCTGTCATGTTGCACCACTTGTTAAGACCTCAAACCCAGCAGCGGAGGGTAGGCACTTAATAACTATTGGCTGAATTAATAAATTCAGTGTTAATAATTAATATCAAATAATTAAATAATTCAAGTATTAATCTGATTCAAGTATTAATAAATTCAGTGGCATTTCACTGTTGATTAAACACCGATAGAGACAGTATGGCACATTACAGTCATCAGTAGGAGGCATGCTGAATGTTTATTAGCCCTAAGCAAGTGTATTTAAGCCAGAGAAAAAGCTTTATCTTCTCTTAATGGCTCCCTGTTGGGATTTTCCTTTTTCTGTTCACCAGGGAGAATGTGGCCGTTAGCCTTTGGTTCTGGCATGGGATTGGGAATGGCCTACTCCAACTGTCAGCATGATTTCCAGGCTCCGTATCTTCTACACGGAAAATACGTCAAAGTACGTACAGAGTTGATAGTTCTCTTTCTTTTAAAAGGCAGGGAATTGTGCAACCGCTCTGGAAAACAGCATGGAGGTTCCTCAAAAAGTTGAAAATAGAACTACCCTATGACCCAGCAATTGCACTACTGGGTATTTACCCTAAAGATACAAACGTAGTGATCCGAAGGGGCACGTGCACCCGAATGTTTATAGCAGCAATGTCCACAATAGCCAAACTGTGGAAAGAGCCCAGATGTCCATCAACAGATGAATGGATAAAGAAGATGTGGTATATATACACGATGGAATACTATGCAGCCATCAAAAGAAATGAAATCTTGCCATTCGCAGCGACGTGGATGGAACTAGAGGGTATCATGCTTAGTGAAATAAGTCAATCAGAGAAAGACAACTATCATATGATCTCCCTGATATGAGGAAGTGGAGATGCAACATGGGGGACTAGGGGGGCAGAAAAAGAAGAAAAGAAACAAGATGGG
>PISX010019265.1:0-38544 GCA_004024625.1 Mellivora capensis
TCCCTAGCCTTTGGTACTGTCTCTTGTTCTTTTTTTTGTGGTGAGTTTTTCCGCCTTGTCATTTTTTCCAGATAAGATTATATGAAGGAGCAAATAAAATACTAAAAGGGTGGCAAAGACCCTAGGGAAATGCCCTTTAAAGAAAAAATTGAATTAACTGCAAGACTAAAGAATCATGGGGAGAAAGCCATGAATTCCGTGCTTTGCTTTCTCCTCCTCTGGAGTTCCACTGCTCTCCTTGTTAAGTGAACTTGGTCTTGGCTGGATTTCTTTTGTTCTTCTGGGGGAGGGGCCTGTTGTAGTGATTCTCAAGTGTCTTTGCCCGAGGCAGAGCTGCACCGCCCTTACCAGGGGCCGGGCCGAGTAATCCGCTCGGTTTCGCTTTCGGGAGCTTTTGTTCCCTGAGCGCTTTCCGTAGAGTCCAGAGGACAGGAATGAAAATGGCGGCCTCCTAGTCTCCGGCCCGGAAGATCTGAGATTCGGGGCTCCACTCCTCAGAGAAAAGCCCCGGCTACTCCCATCTCCCTCGCCTCTGGCCGCGCTCCGAGCTCACCCAGCCTGTGACCAGTTCAAGGTAATCCCGAGCTGAGAGCTCACTCCTCGGCTCTGTCTCTGTAGCCGGCTTCCCGCTCCGATACCTGCTAGCTCTGTGACACTCAGACACCCCCAATCCTTCTGTGACCCTGCGGGACCTGGGGCCGTGCTGACCCCGTGTGGGCTTCACCCCAGTTTAGCCTCTGGAGCGATGTCCCTCCGTGGAGCAGACTTTTAAAAGTCCCGATTTAGTGCTCCGTTGCTCCGCCACTTGCCGGGAGCCGGCCCCTCCCCCGCGGTCTAACCTCCCGTCGCTTTCAATTCACTTCTCTGCTGGTCCTACCTTCCAGAAACTGGCCGATTTCCTGTTTCTAGAATTGCTGTTCTCCCTCTCTTTGATCTCCCGTTGGATTTGTAGGTGTTCGCAATGGTTTGATAAGCTATCTAGCTGATCTCCTGCTACCTGATGTAGTCTCAGCTGCTACTTCTCCGCCTCTTGACATGAATCTCCTACCAGATAAATTTATTAACATTGAATCCCATATGAATGTACTCTAGCTATGATCTACTTCTAATTTTGTGTCTGAACCATCTGAAGTTCATGATCCCCTACTTCTAAATATTTCCACATGTATTTTTTTTTAAGATTTTATTTATTTGACAGAGATCACAAGTAGGCAGAAAGGCAGGAAGAGAGAGAGGGGGAAGCAGGCTCCCTGCTGAGCAGAGAGCCTGATGTGGGGCTCGATCCCAGGACCCTGGGATCACAACCTGAGCCGAAGGCAGCGGCTTAACCCACTGAGCCACCCAGGTGCCCCTCCACATGTATTTCTATAGACTGTAAGCACAGTACAGTGACCAGGTTCCTGAATTGGCAAAGACATGATGTGAACCAGAGAGTCTTCTTGTGGAAACAGATGTCTCCTAAACCTAAGACCCATCTTAACTTTCACATTGTACAAAATGGACTTCAGGCCATCTACTGTTATAGGTGAGGAGCTCATCAAACACTTCCCATACATTCCCAGTCAGTCTCAGAAGATCAGTTTTTCCTTCTCTTGTTGGTATAAATCAAGCCATTCATTTCTAAAAGCCTGAAGTTTCCCCAGTGTCCCAAATTTTAAAAATTCTACATGCTCTTATTATAGCTCAGTAATAGGCTTAGATGAAGATTCCTCAATTTTACATTGTTTAAAAGGAATTTTTTTTTTGAAGATTTTATTTATTTATTGACAGAAAGAGATCACAAGTAGGCAGAGAGGCAGGCAGAGAGAGAGGGAGAAGCAGGATCCCTGCTGAAGAGAGCCTGTGGGGCTTGATCCCAGGACCCTGGGATCATGACCTGAGCTGAAGGCAGAGGCTTTAACCCACTGAGCCACCCAGGTGTCCCAAAGGAATTTTAAAAATATAAATATTACCTATGTTGAATCCAATTTTTTGTTTCCATCTGCAACAGTGGTAAATGTGGTCAGGTTCTGGGCCTGCATTTTTAGTCTCTGACTTTGTTACTGAGCTTGCTCCTGTTGGAGAAAGGAGAAATATGGATGCACAGGTAAGCCCGAGAGGTCCAACGAAGAAAGGCAGACTAGCCTTGCCCCCAGGCCTAAGTTGAAGACCTAGAGTCCCTACAGCTATTTCAGACTACTTAGAAATAATATTTTGCAACCCAAGATCTAGGTTTTGTTTGTTTCCGTCCTTTGTGGATGGAAACATGGATTTTTCTTAAAAAACTTATTTGGTGGGGGCGTCTTGGCTCAGTGGGTTAAGCCTCTGCCTTCGGCTCAGGTCATGATCTCAGGGTCCTGGGATCAAGCCCTGCAACGGGTTGTCTGCTCAGCGGGGAGCCTGCTTCCCTCTCCCCCGGCCCACCTGCCTCTCTGCTTACTTGTGATCTCTGTCAAATAAATAAATAAAATCTTAAAAAAAAAATATTGGGGTGGAAAGATTTCCCTATATATGATATGATCCAGGCATCATAAAGAAAGGTGTTACATAATTGATAATAAAACGAACAGCTTCTATAGACCCTATAAACAAGTAGACTAGAAAAAACTTTTCAGTCTACCTAATATATAAAGAACCCTTCAAATTCTCTCTTTTTTTTTAGCAAGACAGAATGAGTGAGCAAGGAGGGGGTGGGGAGGGTCAGAGGGAGAGGTAGACAACCTTACACAGGCTCCATGCCCAGCACAGAGCCCTGCACAGAGCTCGATCTCACAATCCTACAATCATGACAGGAACCGAAATCAAGAGTCAGACACTTAACAGACTGAGCCACCCAGGCACCCCGTTTCAGTTAGGCACCAGACTCTTGGTTTTGACTCAGGTCATGATCTCAGGGTTGTGAGATGGAGCCCTGTGTTGGGCTCCACGCTGACTCCCTCTCCCACTCTGTCCCTCCCCCCACTTGCTCTCTATCTCTAAAAAATAAATAAATCTTTTTAATAAATAAAAATGACAATCTAATAGAAAAATGGACGAAAGCAATTAACTGGCATTTCATAGAAGATGAAAATCAAATAGTTAATAAATGTATACTTTATGATCTATCTCATTAGGGATGAGAGAGATGCAGTAATACCATCATTTTGCCAATAAGATCAACAAAAATTCGAAGGATTAATATCTGTTGTTGGTGAGGTTTTGGGAAAAAAGATAGTCACAAACAGGGTTGATGGAATTTAAATATATACAAGAATTTGAGGGAGCACTTTGGAAGTATCTATTAAAATTTTAAATGTACCTGACTTTTGACTTTAGCAGTTCCACTTCTAAAAATCTGTCTTACAGAAATACCTCTATACATACACAAGAAATTATGAGTAAGTATGTGTTTTACTGGTACCTATTTTTATACTTGCCTGAAATGGTGAAAAATTGGATGTGATCTGAATGTCCATTGGGAGAAGAACAGTGAAATAGATTATGTAGCAAATATATGATGAAATACTGGAAGCTATGAGACAGGAAGAAGTAGATCTAGATTTAATAAATTATGTGAAGTTGGGTTATAATATTTAGGCAAAACTAACAAAAACATTTATACATTTATGTTTTGTATATTATATTTGTATATATATGTACATTATACATATACATTTATGTTTATATCTATTATCTATTGTATATGTATAACATAAATACATTATATTTCTAATATAAAATATCATATAATATATATATAAGTTCTAGGTATAGCATGCTCCATTTTTGGAAACAAAAACTGTTTCCATGTACTAGACAAAATAAGGATTCAGTAACATACAAACATGGACAAAGCTCCTATGCATTATGCTGAGTGAAAGAAGCCACACTTAAAAGGATGCATGCAGTGTAATTCCATCTATATGATCCTCTTGAAAAAAGCAAAACTATAGGAACAGAAAACAGATCAGTGGTTGCCAGGGCTGGAGGTCGGGAAGGAGGTCACCTGAAAGGGACACAAGAGAAATGTTTGTTGTGATGGAAACATTCCTTAACTCAATTGTGGTATCAGTTCCACAACTGCACGCATTTATACATCACAGAGGGTAAAGTTTACTGCATATGAATTACACTTCAATACATCTGACTTTTTAAAAAGTTTGTAAAGGTTCCCAGTAAACTGCTAATAATAATTACCACAGGGAGAATGGGTGTGGAGGAGTATGGGACAGGAAGAATCTTGCACCATTTACATTTCTGTATAATCTGGATTATTTTTAGTAAGCATACACTGCTTCTGTAAGTTTGGGTAAGGTTCTAATACGTACAGCATGCTCCAACAATGGAACATTATGTGGCCACTAGAGGTAATTTTTTACATGTACTAACACATAAAGGCATTCACAATCGCTGTTAAGTAGAAAAAAACATATTGTATGACAATACACAATCACAGGGTTGGAAAAACACAATAGAATTAAGTGTATAAGGGCGCCTGGGTGGTTCAGTGAGTTAATCCTCTGCCTTCAGCTTAGGTCATGATCTCAGGGTCCTGGGATCGAGCCCCACATCGGGCTCTCTGCTCAGCGGGGAGCCTGCTTCCCCCTTCTCTCTGTCTGCCTGCCTATTTGTGATCTCTGTCTGTCAAATAAGTAAATAAAATATTTTTGAAAAATAAATAAATAGGGGTACCTGGGTGGCTCAGTGGGTTAAAGCCTCTGCCTTCAGCTCAGGTCATGATCCCAGCATCCTGGGATTGAGCCCCGCATCAGGCTCTCTGTTCAGCGGGGATCCTGCTTCCTCCTCTCTCTCTGCCTGCCTCTCTGCCTGCTTGTGATCTCTCTCTGTCAAATAAATAAATAAAATCTTAAAAAAAAAAAGAATTATGTGTATACATATATGTTTAGCTTTATATGGGGTTGTATCTCTGTGTGGGTATGAGTGTGTCCAAATAGGAAGGATACATGCCATATATTTACCAGTAGTTTATCAGTATTCACTTTTGGGGCATAGTATCATTGTGGATTTGTGGCGGGGATTACTTTTATTTTTAATTTTGTTTGAACAGTTACTAGGGTATGTCATTTCTATAATTATAGAAACTATGGTTTTTTTGTGGGTTTTTTTTTAAAGATTTTATTTATTTATTTATTTGACAAAGATCACAAGTAGGCAGAGAGGCAAGCGGGGTGAGGGGGAAGCAGACTCCCCATTGAGCAGAGAGCCCGATGCGGGGCTCAATCCCAGGACCCTGAGATCATGACCTGAGCTGAAGGCAGAGGCTTAAGCCACTAAGCCACCCAGGTGTCCCAAGATTATCATTTTTATTTGTTTTTTGCCTGCTTTTTAAAAAAGATTTATTTATTTATTTGAGAGAGAGAAAGAGAGAGAGAGAACACAAACAGGATGGGCAGAGGGAAAAGGAGAGAGAATTTCAAATAGACTCTACACTGAGTGTGGAGCCCAATGCAGGGCACAGTCCCAGTACTCCGAGCAGGGAGAGGAGTAGGGGGAGAGAGAGAATCTCAAGCAGATTCCATGCAGAGCACAGAACCTGACTCCAGGCTCAATCTCCTGAGATCATAACCTAAGTGGAAATCATTCAACCAGCTGAGCCACCCAGGCTCCCCCAACATTGTGGTTTTAAATAGCATAACTGAAGAGGTTGCTTTGACCAAGAGGAGGACTGTCCATCCTGAGAGTGGAAGTAAGACCAGTACGGATGTAAAAAACTTTGTAGGTTGGACAATAGATAGAAATGTCTGTAATTTTGGCCTCAATTTTCTCAGTAGAATAAGCCCTCTAGTGAGAGTACAGGGGAATGGGTTTTAGGAGGAGAGTAAGGATTTAAAAAAAAAATTTTTTTTTTTTAAATTTGTCAGAGAGAGAGGGAGCACAGGCAGACAGAATGGCAGGCAGAGGCAGAGGGAAAAGCAGGCCCCCCGCCGAGCAAGGAGCCCGATGCAGGACTTGATCCCAGGACGCTGGGATCATGACCCGGGCCGAAGGCAGCCACTCAACCAACTGAGCCACCCAGGCAGCCCGAGAGTAAGAATTTTAAGGACAGTACAAAGGTCTGGAATAACGTAAGAGGTGCAACAAGAAGGGTTGAGGCTAACTGAAAAGCGTTGCTGAGGACAAGAGGTTACAAGTGCCTTCTGGATCCTGGGCCCTGCGCTCAGCAAACCCTGAACCTCATCAAACTGGGCAAGCAGGGTTATCCCCTGGGACAGCCTGTGACTGTTACAGCCCAATGTTGCCGTGACTCCAAGAGAAGGCAGAAATACAGCTTTTTCATTTTTTGGTTTTTTAAAGGTTTTTATTTACTTATTAGAGAGAGAGAGAGCACAAGCAGGGGGAGTGGCAGACAGGGAGATGCAGGCTGCCCACTGAGCAGAGAGCCCCAAGTGGGACTCGATCCCAGGACCCTGGGGATCATGACCTGAGCCAAAGGCAGACACTTAACTGACTGAGCCACCCAGGCATCCCAAAATACAGCTTTTTAGATGAAGTCATCCAACTAAAAATATTGACAGGTAGTTAAATGTTTCAAACGCTGTCCAGGCCAAAACAAGATCTAACAGTCCGTTGCTGGGGGTGGGTGGTGTATGTGTGTATGGTATGGTTTATTTTTTCCTAATATTACCTGAAGTATTTTTTTTATTCCCCTATGTCTTTACAGCCCTACACCTTTTAACTCACTGAAGCTTGTTTCGGCGGGAGGTGAGATACAGTTCAGAATAATAACAAAATCATTGCTCAGTTGTGATGTTGAGTACATGCCTTTTAAAGGAACCCAGAAGGAAAAAATAGTTTTGAAATTCAAGCTTTCAGAGCCAAGAACTGATACCCTTTTGAGAGAGAAAAGTGTTTCTGTATTTTAAAAACTTCCTCTTAGATATCTAGAGCAGGAACCTGGCTTTCACAGAGCCCACAGGAGAAGGACTTCTATGAGATGTGGGAGTTGTTTTTTGCCTCAGGAGAAGAGTGTCATCATTTGGTTGGCAGGAGCAGGGAGGAGGGGACGAGTATTAGATAGGAGACTGAGTCCTAAATGCCCAGATAGGTCCGGAGGGGGCAGGGGTCACTCATGTCCTGCTTCCCTCTTGAACCCCTGGGAGGAGATGTCTTCCAAACCAGCACTGGGCAGCTGTATGCCAGTAGCAACTTTAGTAGGACAAGTCTAGACAGACAGAGGGACTGAGTTAGCCTCTGCTCTGACAAGCCTTCCTGACTCTAAGAGGCCAGGATGCTACTAAAATTTCCCTCAGGCCTCAGAGGAGATGGAGAAATGAGCAGAGAGGGCTGGCTGGCAAGCCACGGAGTCACCATCAGGAGGGATGAGCCGACCCTGTTCCCGTCCCGGTGAGCAGACCTTCGCGAGGTCGGCACGGCCAGTGGGAGCTGAGGTAGGTAGCAAGCAACAGAAATACGCATCACAGGGGCGCCTGGGTGGCTCAGTGGGTTAAAGCCTCTGCCTTCAGCTCAGGTCATGATCCTGGGGTCCTGGGATTGACCCCTGCATCGGGCTCTCTGCTCCACAGAAAGCCTGCTTCCTCCTCTCTCTCCCTGCCTGCCTCTCTGCCTGTTTGTGATCTCTGTCAATAAATAAATAAAATCTTTAAAAAAAAAAAAAAAAGAAATACGGATCACAGGAGATTCTAAGGCATGCTGAAGTGAGAGCTCAGGGAGCTCACATTGGCTGTTGCCTCGCTGGGTAGTCGGGGAACAGTGTGCAGAGGGGATGAGAATACTAACGATTCTAATTACCCAATGAGCAGATAAAATCATTCTTGAAGTGCTGACAATGTAGGGACACCCAGAAATGAAAAAAAAAAATTTTTTTTCTAAGAATATTCTCTTAAGGCACCCGGGTGGCTCAGTCAGTTGAGCATTCAACTCTTGGTTTCAGCTCAGGTCATGATCTCAGGATCGTGAGATCGAGCCCTGCATCAGGCTTCCCACTCAGAGCAGAATCTTCTTGAAATTCTCCCTCCCCTCTGCCCCTCACCCCACCCATGCACTCTCTCTCTCAAATACATACATAAAATTTAAAAATATGTGTATATACTCCCCTCACTTCCTTCCTCTTCTCCACAAACAAATAAGCAAACACTAAAGCAGTCACTACAGGAAACAAATCAGAGATTGGACTTCCTTCTGCTCTCGGAATTACATCTAGGACAACAATACCATAACGTTTTCCGTGCCTAGGGCTCTACCGTGGCCCTGATTTCCAGGGGGAGTGAGTACCTGAGCAACCGTATCTGGACAAGCTAACTACGAAAGGTGCTCATGAAGAGAAGAACAAGGAGGTCTCAGGTTAAAGAGGGCTCCCCAAGGTCAGAGAGCTGGTGAGGTAGGAGAGAGGCTATAAGGATGTGGTCAGAGCCCGTGTGCGCAGGCCTTGGGCCCGTCAAGGTGGGGGACTAAGTGGAGCTAGAGAAGGGCACAGGTTGCTGTCAAGGTCACCAGAATAAAGAGGTGGTAGGACTGAGGAGTCGGGCGCCAGTGTTCAGTGAGAGCGGAGGGCCTCCTAACCATAAACAGATGCCAGATGCCCGCTCCCATAATTGGACCTTCATCTAATGTAGCCCATAGGCATGTTAATATTGAGTAGTAAGTTTACATGGAATACTGACAGAATTACACATTGATTAATAACATTGATTATTTTTCTCATGTTTGTCAGACTTCAGCGAAATTAGGATCTATATGTGCAATATTAACTCTATTGGACTGCTTCCTTTTTTTTTTTTAATTAAACACACATATAAACTTGTCCTTCCCAAGTTTTCAACTGACAAAAGGAAACATACGATCATTTGAAAATTTTGTGTTTAGTCAGTTAAAGGTGGACCTCAGCTCCCCGGGGGCGCCTGTTCTGTGCATTTTCATTTGACATCCACAGTGAGATTGCTGAGACAGTTTTCCATTTGCATAAATGCCTGTTTTCTTTTTTAAGTCTCCAGAGAAAATTACTACCCAGGAAAGATTTTTTGTAAGACTTGTTTTCTTTTGCCCAGTGCCACACTAAAGTATTCCTGAGAGAAAACAGACCTTCTCAGGGCATCCCGTACTCAGTGCATGATATCCAGTTCTGAATGAATTAACATTTTTCCTACCGAAATGAGTGTAACACAGGCTACAACGCAATCTGTGTTGACTGCTGGTTAATCTTTAGTTTTAGAATGCATTAGCCTGGTCTTTTCTCCTTAATGATTCAAATATCTGATGCTAAGCTTTACTTGTCAGATAAACTGAAAGTCTAGCTTTCTTCTATCTTCAAGTTTGTAGCTACAGATTTGTCTATGGTCTGAAGAGGGAAAAGTCAAGATGGTTGTAGTGGAATGTTGGAAATGGTGACATAGTTACTGTCATTTTAAAGGCTCCGCTCTGCTGAGTAAGGAGGTTCTTTTTGTTTTCGAAACGATGTCCACCTAATTTTCTCTAATTTTTTTAAAGATCTATTTATTTGAGAGAGAGAGAGAGAGAGAGAGAGCACATGCATGGTGTGGGGGAAGGGGCAGAGGGAGAGGGAGAGGGTTTTACACAGACTCTGCACTGAATGCAGAGCCCCACACAGGTCTGGATCTCACGATCCTGAGATCATGACCCTAGCCGAAATCAAGAACCTGCTGCTTAACCGACTGCGTCACCCAAGCACCCCTAATTTTCTCTAATTTTTATTTCACCTTGTTAATTGAGATTTTCACAAGCCCTTGAGGCTGCCCTGGATCAGGTCCAGGAGTTGGTAGGGTAAGGGAAGTCCTTGTGAAAATCTAAGCAGTTTGATACCCCCGATGCAATGGGTTACATTTTCAACTATCCACATAGAGAGCGAGAAATTTTAGTGAGGAAAACCACAGATAATATGGAAATCCTTTTTATTCACTTTGGACGCTTGTCCCAGTGCACACACATTTCTATTACACAGCGATGTGCCATGACTGCAAATGTCCATGAGGTCTGGCGGGAGATACCAACTGGCTTTTGTATCTCCCCAGAATTTCGGAAAATCATGGGGAGAGGTGTGTCCTGGGGTGGAGACTCTTCAGGAAAAATTCAAATCTACAGGTCTCCAGAGTGGGCAGTTTTCTGTTGCACTTTAAACCAGCTGCATGGTTTTCCTACTACTGCTGTAACAAATTACCACAAATTTAGTGGCTTTAAAAACAACAACATGGGGCACCTGGGAAGCCCAGTCGGTTCAGCGTCTGACTCTTGGTTTCGGCTTGGGTTGTGGTTTTGGGGTCCTGGGGATTGAACCTCACGCTGGGCTCCGCACTCACCGGGGAGTCAGCTTGGGATTCTGTCTCCCTTCCCCTCTGCCCTTCCTGCTCCTGCTCTCTCTCTCTCAAATAAATAAATGAATCTTTAAAACAACAACAAGGGGCGCCTGGGTGGCTCAGTGGGTTAAGCCTCTGTCTTCAGCCCAGGTCATGATCCTAGGGTCCTGGGATGGAGCCCCACATCGGGATCTCTGCTCAGTGGGGAGCCTGCTTCCCCCCCCCTCTCTCTGCCTGCCTCTCTGCCTATTTGTGATCTCTCTGTCAAATAAATAAATAAAATCTTTAAAAATATATATAAAACAACAACAAAACACCACAGTTCAACTATCTTACAGTCCTGGAGATCAGACATTCAAAATGGGTCTCATGGGTCAAAGTCAAGGTGTTGACATGGCTGTGCTCCCTTCTGGAGGCTCCATATTAAAATTTACCTCCTTGCTGCTTCCAGTTTCTAGAGGCCACCTTCAACCCTCCATCTTTCCTTCTGTGGTCACATCGCCTTTCTCTGAGGTTGATCCCCCTGCCTCCCTTTTATAAGTACCCTTCTGAATGCACTGTCCCCACCCAGTAGCCTGGGTTAACCTCCACATCTCAAGATCTCACAATAACTGTCTCAGCAAAGTCCCCTTTGCCTTGCAAGGCAGCATATTCACAGGTCTCAAGGATTAGGACGTGGACTTTGTTACCAGGGCTGGCCTAGTTTCCTCAAACCTGGGACTAAGCTAGTCTTCATTTACCACAGCAAGTTTAATCTGGGCTGGGGATCCTCCTGTTACTCCATGATCTACAGCCAAAGCAGCCAGGACAGAGCCCGAGTAGCCATAGGGAAGAGCTCTTGAGTCACGGCAAAGAGCCCACAAAATCATTTCAACCCAAGTGGAATGGATATGGTGAAGAAGCATGAATTATGTGTTAGGATACAATCAAAATACACTTTTATTTTTGTCTTCCACTGTCTTTTTATTTTATTTTATTTTTATTTATTTATTTGACACAGAGAGAGAGATCACAAGTAGGCAGAGAGAGGGGGGAAGCGGGCTCCCCGCTGAGCTGAGAGTCCGACTCGGGCCCGATCCCAGGACCCCGGGATCATGACTCGAGCCGAAGGCAGAGGCTTAACCCACTGAGCCACCCAGGTGCCCCATTCCACTGTCTTTTTAAAACTTTGCTCAGGCAAGGGGTGCTCCTGTCCTTTCTTCTTTGAGGGTGTCTCAGTGGAGACACTGTTAGCATTTCAAGCGGGACAATTTTTTTAGCATCCCACGCTCTAGCCCTCCAAAGGCCAGCAGCACCCTCTTCACTATTACTGTGACAATCAAAACACGCTCCCATACATCCTAGTGACCTGTCAGGAGGTGGCACTGCCCGAAGGCAGGATGGTGACTGACTGATTCACTCTCAAGTCTTCAGGGACTAATTTTTTGGTGGTTCCTTTAGGTCACAAACACAGTTTCTATTCAATGATTAGGATGCCTGATCAATGTAAAAACCAGAACTCTGATGGAATTTGGGTGGCTAACAGGGAATATCTACAGTAGGGGAGGGGATTCTGGTCAACTTTCCCCGTATTGCACTCCGGACCCCAGCTTGCTAACATGAGTGGGGAACTTTCCAAGTTCCTTGACAAAGACTTAATCACAACTGACTTTTCCTTTGGTGGGGGGTGGGGGGGCTTTTGTGGGTTTTTCAAAGATTCCCATCCAGGAATCACTTGTACGACTCTCAGGACATATGGAATGCATTTCATTCTCAAGGCCCATCCCCCCAACCCCCACTGCCCTGCCTTGGTGGAAACCTCTGGGGCTCACCTCCCTCTGGGGTACCAATTACTTCTTCATTCTACTTACGGTTATAGGGCCTCCCTTGGAGGGTCACATCTATGGCATTTTAGTATCCAGTTGAAATTTCCATCTCAACATGTTATTGTGGTCAGGAATTACGAGGATAATTTCAAAATAAATAACTTAGAGCCCATTCGTCAATGCCTGAGAGCCTCTCGGCGTCTGAGATTCTACAACATGGGAAAGGACATACAATTTATTTTCATAATCCAATAGCTTTTCAAGCTGTATTTTGAAGACAGTACTAAAAATATCCTCTTGTCTGAAAAGATGCTTGGGCATTTCCCCCCCTCCCATTAAAATTCTGTTCTTCTCTTTTCTACTAACTCTTCAAGCTCTTAACCCTGAGAGTTTATATTTTAGTCCCTTCAAAATGGAAGTTTGGGGACCTACATGCACGCTCTGCTTTGACTTTAAGGAATATCTGGAGAACAAAGGAGTGACTGACTCAAATACGATGAAAACATAATGACCTGTTCCACAATAACTACCACATATGGCCCTTCACAGCTTACAAAGGTTTTTCTCCTTTGATTCTCACGAGGCAAGTCTGATTTTATAGGTGAAGTAAGTAAAGCCCAGACAGAAAAGGAAAGAGAACTAACATTTAATAAGTGCTATGATATGCTGGGGGGGGGGCTGTTTATATACTCGTCACCTCATTTAATGCCTGTAATAAGTATAGAAGACAGGTATTATTATCATCCCAAGAAACTGAGGCTCAGAAAGATTAAGTCATTTACCCAAAGTTACACAGCCAGGCAGGATGCCTTTCTGCTGTACTGTACATTCAGTCTCCTCTCTTGAACTGGAACTTGTTCAGTTACCCGTAAAATGCTTTGACATTCAATGGATACTAGAAAAAAAAAGGTTTAGGGGTGTTTCGTCTGGTTTATATGATTGGATTTTTAAGGCCAGATAGCCAAAGAGTAGACTTTTATGGCCTTTAATTTGGGCATGTAAGAGGGAGCAAAAGGGAACATGAATTTGAGGAAATAGCAGGACCAGACATTGCGGGTCTTTGTAAGGCCATTACTTTGAGACCCATCAAGCCAAGACGAACGCTGAATCATTTCAGAGGAGAGCAACCCGATCCCGTCTGTACATTGCTCCTGAGGAACCCTGAGAACAACACTCAGGAGACTGGCGGTGGCAAGTTAAACTCCGGAGCTCTCTCGGCAGCATTTCCAGGACCTCCTTTGCCCTTAGTCAGCTGCACCTTGAACAGCTTCTTGAGGGCAGGGGACCCCTTTCTTGCAGGCCTCCCACTGTGCAGAGCCTCTGCCCTTTATTTTACTCTTTACCTGTCATTGTAGGAAAGCCTTGTTTGCTCCCTGGGTTGCAGAGTTCTCTGTTGTCCGATGGACGCAGGCCTTCCCAAGCCCCTTGTCCCCTGAATATTTACGGCTCTTGTCAATTCCTCTACCTCCCCGGCGCTCCCAGTGCATGGGATTCCTTGTTGTCCTTCTGTAAACTCAAGGATTACTGTGACCCCGCCTCTCGAAATCTCTCTGAGTTGTGGCAGAGCTGTGCCCTGCAAGTTCAGATAAGGATGTTTTAGAGGACACAGGAAATGCTTCCGATAACAAAGAACGTAAATATTTAGCAGTGGTGATGGGGCTATCTGCACAATACCACCCAAAGTGAGAGAGACTGGCCAGCAAGGTTTGGGGGGCCCCATCTATGGGGTGTTTGCTAGATGTGAATAATGCATGTCACTAGTCAGGGAGAATTAAGAAAGGGACAAGGCAGGGGCGCCTGGGTGGCTCAGTGGGTTAAAGCCTTTGTCTTCGGCTCAGGTCATGATCCCAGGGTCCTGGGATGGAGCCCTGCATCTGGCGCCCTGCTCAGCGGGAAGCCTGCTTCTCCCTCTCCCAGTTCCCCTGCTTGTGTTCCCTCTCTCACTGTGTCTCTCTCTCTGTGTCCAATAAATAAATAAAATCTTAAAAAGCAACAAAAAGAAAAAAAGAAACCTCTGCTCTCTTGACTTCTTACATATAGAGTCGCCTTGGTTAGAACCCTATTTCTGGTTCAGTTTGTATGGCCAGGTTGATAGGGTCTCATAACATCCTTCGTGGTAACTTGGGTGCATGGCTGGAACTCAAGGGGCTGTGGATGGTTGGGCCCTTGAAGGAACCTGAGCCAGACGTTGTAATGACCATGTTCTACCACATGGAGGCAGTCCCCCTGGGCTCCCAGGTCAGAGGACCGAGGCTGCAGTTCCGGAGCACAGATCATGGCGCAGGAGGCTCCGCAGGCGTGTCTCACACCCACGAGAATGCTCTAAGACCGGGTCATCTTGCTGGTAAGGTCACAATGTTACCGCAGCGTTCTCGTTAAATATATACCTAGTGTCAACCGTTAATCCCAGAAAAGCCTATGGATACACATTTCCTTGAAGGGCAGAATATTTTCAGGTTTTCAGGACCTGGGCGGGATGATTTTTTTAGGCAGGTCTTGCAAGGTGAGGAGCTGGTTGGACTTAAGCAGAGTTTACGACACAATGGCTTTGCCTACATGGGCTCAGTGAGGCAAGGGTCTCGAGGAGAATTCTCGATGCACAAGCTGTTATTCTTGATGCGGAAGCTGTTTAGTGGTTCCACCTCTTACCTTCCACGGGTAGCAATGTCCTGGAGCAGGCAGCTAACTTATTTTTGGCTTATCCCAGCATCAGTTAACACAAGAACAGAGAATTCTGTTTTTCAGTTCTCATTAATTTACTTGTAATTAAGGCAATTCCTCATGTATCCTACTCTAATCGCCTCCCTTCCAGTCCGTCAACCACAAACCAAGGTTACAGCTGTTGGAGACGTTGGGCAATGAGAGCAGGTTGTGATGGGAGGCTGTTGTCTCTTAAATCCTTATGAGAGAGTCAGATGCTTTACATACTGCATCCGTTGTTTTCATCTTCTCAAGTGTATGATCCTGGGTGGTCTTCCATTTCCTCATTTACAAAATTGGGAAAACAAAAATGTCTGCTTCGTGGAATAGTTGTGAGGTTTAAATGAGTTACATACATGTAAAGGGCTTGAAAAGGATTTTTAGTATTGTTTCCTCTTTTCTCCAGCCTGGGTTCTGCAGCAATCTGTTATGCCACGAGCGCATCTTGGCTAAGTCCTTCTGTAGCACCCGCCCCAGGTCTGCTGCCTGCTCTCCACGCCCCCTCAGTAACTAGGGGCACCTGGATGGCCACAGCTATTTAAAATACTGAGAACTGGGGCGCCTGGGTGGCTCAATCTGTTAAGCGTCTACCTTCGGCTCAGGTCATGATCCCAGGACCCTGGGATCGAGCCCCACATCGGGCCCCCTGCTCAGTGGGGAGCCTGCTTCTGCCTCTCCCTCTGCCTACTGCTCTACTTGTGCTCTATCTCTCTGTCAAATAAATAAAATCTTAAAAAAAAATAGATAAATAAAATACTGAGAACTTCCAAGGCGCTTGGGTGGCTCACACGGTTAACTGTCCTACTCTTCATTTTGGCTCAGGTCACAATCTCAGGGTTGTGGGATGGAGCCTGGCATTGGGCTCCACACTCAGCAGGGAGTCTGGTTGAGATGCTCTCTCTCCCTTTCCCTCTGCCCCTACCTCCCCCTCCTTACATGTACATGCTCTCTCCCTCTCTCTGTAAAATAAATACATTGTTAAGAAATAATTAAAATATTGAGAATTACCATCCAGGTATACAAGTCCCTCAAGTGCCTACCACCACCACCTCTCTCCTGGGACACTCATATTTCTGTCAGGCAACAGAAGAGAAAATACCTTTACTGGGTTTCCAGAGAGCAGCTTGGAAACCCTGCTCAGCACTGCCTTCTCTCTACTCCCTGCTTCTGCTCTTGGTTCTAGCCCTCTGAAGACCCTTTTTGCTCATCTCTCTGTGTTAACCTGCCCAGATAATAATGTGCAGCTTTAAAAAAATAAAAATAAAAAGCTGCTACAAGCCCCTCACCCCTCCCCCGGGACTATATCCAGGCATACACAATTGTAAGAATCTCCATATGTTAATCACTTGAGTTTGATTCCATTTAAGAATCATTTCCTGAAAACAGCATTATGCTGAGCTGGGGGTTACCAAACAAGGAGCTCCTCTCAAATCCTCGGCTAAAAGTGTTCTCAGTTGGGAAGGCTGTGGGAGCCCAATAGCTGAGGGTCCTCTTGTCCTCTGGAGCTCAGCTGATTCCCTGGCCACAGGCCCCTGCCTGCTCCCGCAGGAATTGGCAGCAACCTTGGGGCTCTAATACGGTTCCCCTGGCATCCAGCTGCTGCCAAATTAAAACCTCTCCCTTTCCTCTAACCATTTTCCCAGCTTTGCACCTGGATGCCCGATTTCTCCTCAATTTCTTGGAATCCAAGGCAGCTTGTTTCCCCAGAAGGGATAAAGAGACATTCCTTCTCTACCTACTTATTGCTGGAGGCAAGCACTGCTTGTGAAACCATAAACATCATCCCACACATCCAGACTCTCCCTCCTTGTGGGAGTTGGGGTGGGGGGTGGTATTCACCCGCACACCTCCCTGTTTCTGAGCCTTCCCCACTGTTCAGAATGTCAATGGCGGAAGTTCTGTTGACTCAAGAGTGGGAGGAGGCAGGAGGCACTGTCTGTGTGGGAGGGAACAGATGGCTGCAGTGGGTGAAGGCTGAGCCGCCCTCCTCTGCCCAGGCTGGTCCTGTCTTGGCAAGTTCACAGACATAGAACAGCCTGGGTATTGGAAGAGCCGCCTCCCTGGCCTCCCCCTCACGGCTCTCTCCCACTGCCTTTCGTCCTCTCCGGAAGCCAGTGTTCTCTTCAACAAGGAATCCGCTCACATTCTACTCAGCAGCCTTTGATGACTTTGTGAGCTACAGGAGAAAGCTCCAACTCCTTAACTTGGCCTGGGTCACCTCCTGTGCTCTGTTAATCACAGAATGCTCCTGTCACATGACCCTTCAGTCGTTCCTAAAGGGATGATACCTGCAGCCATGCTCTCTAGACTGCCCTGGGGTCCAGGCTCTTCTTCCCGCCAGGATTCCTAGGACCTTCCCTCATACCCTTTCCACCTACCCAACTTCTCTTCACCCTTCGAGACCCTTCTACAATTTCCCTTCCTCTGGAAAGTTTTCCCAAAGCCTCTGTGGGAAGATGGTGGCTCCCTCCTCAGGCTCCCCTTAGCACTCCTCCTCTACATCTTGATACATCTAACACCACGTATTCTAGGTTTAGTATAATTCATCTATTTGCATATCTCCCCCAGTGGGCTATAAGGTCCTAAAGCACATAATCTCTCTCACAAGCTGATGTTTAATATATTTAGTGAATAGGTTAATGAAAAGTCTAATGCACATGGCTTCTAGTTTCTTCTTGAGCTTTACTACACTTCTAATAGTATGGATATTCTTATGCACCCCCCCTTTCCCTCCCCATTTACTCTTCCTGGGGCTTAGAGGTTATAGGAAAAGGGATATTATAATGACTGTGAAGTGGGGCAACCCTGTCTCTGGAATATTCTACTTGTTCTTTACTGATGCCCTCTTCCCCCTTCGAGAGCCTTCTCCAGCTCCAGATGCCAGAGGGAGAGCAAAGCCAAACACCACAGTTAGCGTGCAAGCCTGGGTGAGTCGTATAACATTCTAGATCACATTGGCGAAACGAGGGCTTTGATCCAAGGGATGTATAAGGTTATTTGTTGTTCTAACAATCTGTAAGTCATAAATCAGGTAACTGAAATTTTAGGCATTCCCAAATAATAGCAAAATTATTACTGTGTGGAGGGCCTTTTCAGTGTTTTCAGGTAATGTCCCTTCTCTGTGAGTAAGGCCAACCCCGGGGATCGCTTCTTCTGTTCGTGGCTCGTGGCCTCCCTCTACTTCTGACTCAGAGCTACCTGCTGAGTCCCCAGCCCAGCCCCCTGAGAAACTTCATGTTGGGCTTATTGACTTTTATGCAACAGCATTTTCAACTGCTACAACTTGAATAGTTCAGACTCTTCCTATCAAACGTTTCTTGTGTTTTCTCATCTCCTGAAGGGACAAAAGCCACCACTCATGCCCTGGGCCGTTCTCAGAGCCTCGCAGAGGTGGAGAGTTCTGGGCCCCTGCATTCTGCGGCTCTTTAGCAGTGCAGGCAACACATTGAACAACTCTAGGGGGCGCCCTTCATACTGAGATCACCATAGAATTGTACATGCATTAGAATAGTTTTCTGGCAGACAGCAGCAAGTTGAAAGGAAAAGCTTTCTTTTCTTAGTCGTACAAAGAAACTGAGGGTTGGCTCCTGTGGTGCTCTCTCTCTTTTTTTTTTTAAAGGGAGCTTTTTCCAGAATAAGGTTATGCAAATCTTGGTGGGTCGTCCATGTTTCCATGAAACAAATTAGTATTGTTTTAATTGCAATAAAATATATAACATAAAATTGACCATCTTCACCGTTTTTAGGTGTGTAATTCAATAATGCCAAATACATTCACATTGCTGGGCAAACAATCTCCAGAACTCTTTTCTTCTGGCAAAACTGAAATTCAATACCCATCAAACAACAATCCCCATGCCTCCCCCCAGCCTCTGGCAATCACCCTTCTACTTCCTGTCCCTATGAATCTGACTACTCTAGCTACCTCATGTAACTGGAATCATATAGTATTTGTCTTTCTGTGACTTATTTCACTTACTGTCATGTCCTCAGGGTTCATCCATGTTGCAGCATGTGACAGAAGATCTTTTTTAAGGCTGAATCATATTCCATTGTTTTGGGTACTGCATTTTGTTGAACTTTCTTCTCACAGACCAGGTTGTTTCTACTTTTTGGCTATTGTGAATAATGCTGGGATGAACATGAGTGTACGAATTAATGTTTTATTTGTTTTTTAATTTCATATTTTATTTTATTTGAATTCAATTAATTAACATACAGTGTATTGTGAGTTTCAGAGGTGGAGTTCAGTGATTCATTAGCTGCATATAACACCCAGTGCTCATCATATCACACGTCTATCAGCCACTTACTCCATCCCCTACCCCCTCCCCTCCAGCAACCCTCAGTTTGTTTCCTGTGATTAAGAGTCTCTTATGGTCTGTCTCCCTCTCTGATTTTGTCTTATTTTATTTTCTCCCCTCTTCCCCTATGATCCTGTGTTTTGTTTGTCAAATTCAGCATAATCAGTGAGATTATATGATAATTAACTTCCTCTGATTGACTTATTTCGTTTAGCATAATACCTTCTAGTTTCATCCACGTCATTGCAAATGGCAAGATTTCATTCTTTTTGATGGCTGAGTAGTATTCCTGTGTGTGTGTGTGTGTGTGTGTACATGCCATATATTTTTTTATCCATTTATCAGTCGATGGACATCTGGCTTTTTCCTGTAGTTGGCTATTATGGACATGCTACTATAAACCCTGGTACCCTTTTGGGTCACTGCATCTGTATCGTTGGGGTAGATACCCACTGGTGCAATTGCTGGGTCATAGGGTAGCTCTATTTTTAATTTTTTGAGGACCCTCCATACTGTTTTCCAGAGTGGCTGTACCAGCTTGCATTCCCACCAAGAGTGCAGGAGGGTTCCCCTTTCTCCATATCTGGTTTAATGTTTTAAACATACCCAAAAATGTTGCATGACGAGTAACTCCTTTGGGCCTTTTGGAGTACCTCTGGGTTTACTTTATAAACTATTTCCCTTCATGGGCGTTACACCAGGATCCCACTCTTCCCATGCCATACTGCCACAGGCTCTTTGTATATAACCCCGCTAGCAGGAATCCCTTGCAAAACTGGCAACCAGAAGAGATCTTTTTTTTTTAAGATTTTTTTTTTTTTTACAGAGATCACAAGTAGGCAAAGAGACAGGCAGAGAGAGAGGGGGAAGTAGGCTCCCGCCCCGCAGAGAGCCTGATGCAGGGTTCTAAACCAGGACCCTGAGATTGTGACCTGAGCAAAGGCAGACGCTTAACCCACTGAGCCACCCAGGCACCCTCAGAATAGATCATTTTTAATACCCCTCCCTTAAACAGCCGAATTTCAGATATAATCATGAAACGAAAGAAGTCATAATGATAGCCAGAAAAGAAATGCAAACAGCATGAACTTTATTTTATTGAGCTTCTTTATTGCACCTATTGCATACATTAAGAACTGAAACTGTGTGCAGTCACACAATTTACTGTCTGCAGTAGTGTGACTTTCTTTTTCCAGAAAACTCTTAATGTGAAAGATAAAGTGGGATTTCCTGAGAAATCAATTAATTCAACAATAGTCTACCAATTTGTTCTTAGTGGGGTGTCTTAGTTCAGGCCTCTATAACAAAATACGATATACGGCATGGTTTGAACAATGGATATTTATTTTTCAGTTCTGGAGGTTGGGAAGTTCAAGATACAGGTGCCCCAGGTTCTCGGTGAGGGCCCTCTTCCTGGTGTGTCGGCAGCTGCCTCTCACAGGACCTTTCTCTCAGTACACATGCGTGGAGAAAGAGAGCTCTGGGGTCTCATCCCCTTCTTTTAAAGACACTAATCCCTTTATGGGGACTCTACTGTCATGACCTCACTTAAACTGAATTATCTCCCAAAGCCCTACCTCCAGATACCATCACATTGGGGATTAGGAGTCTAACATGAATTTGGGGGAAACACTAATTTCTATCATATTAAAATTTCCCAAATTTTTCTTTTACAAAAGTCAGAGAAAGTAGTTGATAATAAACATTGACTGTGATCCTTTACCTTAGAAGGAGGGTCTAGTTCATGGTGAAAATGATTGAAGCATTCAGATATTGTCCTTTTGATTTCTTCTGCCATGTGCAACACCAGTATCTTTTGTTGACAAGACATTCTTGTCATTCTTCTTTGAAATGCCCATTTCCCTATGCTTTGTTTTTGCAGAGTTGGTGATGTTCACCAGTTTCTCTGTGCCAGTCTTTAATGAACAATTCAAAGCTTGTCATTTTGGGGTGCCTGGGTGGCTCAGGTTGTTGGGCATCTGCCTTCAGCTCAGGTCATGATCCAGGAGTCCTGAGATCTAGCCCAGCGCTGGGCTCTTTGTGTAACGGAGAGTCTGCTTCTCTCTCCGCCCCTCCACAACTTGTGTTTTCTCTCTCTCAAATCTTAAAAAAAAATAAATAAAGCTTATCATTTCACTGTACATTGTTCTAGGTTGATTCTGATGGTTTACAAATATGTTTGCATGGTCACATGTGGACAGAATTAAAGTTGCTCTTGTTCTGTTTCTTGGTCTTTACAATAACTAGGTTATCATTGATTAGTTCAAATCTACACTTTAGACTCAGGAGTATGTGACCAACTGTGCCCAAATTGAGGTCTAAATGATTCCAACTGATCATGAACTTGTTCCTAAAACAAATGCTTGTAGCTGAGTCTGTATGTGTCCTAGGCCAGCTGATAACCAGAAGTTCTCCAAATGAATTTCATGATGTAAAACACAATGTTTATGAAAATGTGAGTAATAAAAATGTAATTGGAAATATATGTTTTATTTTATATGTAAATATATATTTTTTAATTATATATATATATATATATATATATATATATATATACTGTACACACACACACATACACTAAATAGAAACCACCGTAGTTGTTTAGAAGTTAAACAACAAAAAAATTTCAGGGAGAATTATTTTATCACTGTCATTTTTTTAAAATTGTAGGCTGATGGTGATAATAAAAAGCAGGCTGCTTTTAGTTGTTTTTTTTTTTGTTTTTAAATTCCCTTTAGACAATGCTCTCCATATGGCCTGCCTGTGGATTGTTCCCAGTATCCTCTCAGTTCCAGGCCTCCACCTCCAAGTCAGCCAGGGATGCAGACCAGGGGACAAGAGAGACTTAAGTAAGGCGGCTGTGTACCCTGTAGTAGGACGTCTTCCTTGTAAACAGGAAATCAATTTTCTTCAGGTCTCTTCCTCTCAAGGAAGGGGACCCTATTCTCAGTTCAGGAGAATATACTGATTAAGATTTTGTGTTCATTCAATTTCCCTTGTCTGTGATTGGTTTCGGTATGGGTATTTGTTGAAGTTCCAGCCAAAGATCCTCGAAGGAAAGTCAGTAGTGAGGGCTTTCAAATCCATCAATGCACCCCAGCATAGTCAAGACTTATAAAAAAATATAAGTGTAAGACTTATAAATAAATCACACACACACATGCCTATCTATGTATCTGTGCATATATATAGATATACATGTATGTGTGTATCTATGTATATGTACATATATACAGGATAATACATGTACATCATCTTGTTTTCAATCTGTATGTATACCATTGAGATGAATAAAAATGCATCCGCATAAACGATATATTAAATTCATAGTAGCTCCTTGGATTTATATATTTTTCTCAGTCAAAAGATACTAAAAGTACAAATACTATCAATACATGTTCATAACTTTATGGTTAAAGGAGTCTTAATGAACAACATTCTATTCCTTTGTCATCAAATAGGTGTAGTATCAGAATTTCCTACCAACCACTAGAGGGCAGTATACGCCAGCAAAAAGCCCAGCCATCCAGTCCGCGGTGCCTGGTTCTGAGACCAACTAAGCCACTAAGCCCTGGTAAACAGCCACTTCTTCAGAATGGCCACTTGGGCAAAACCATGCGGGTCCCATTTTTCTCTAACTGAGAATGAAAATACCTTTCCTAACTCTCATGAGGAAAATGTACATTTTAACTGGTTCGACAACCTTAGACACGTAGTGTTCGGAATCTAGGGTCAGATTGACTGGGTTTACATCTCGCCTCCATCCTTAATAGCAGTGTTACCTTGGGAAAGTTTTCCTACCTGTTTCCTTATCTGTAAAATGATAGTAATAACAGTAGACACATGCTCCGTAAGTGCGAGCTCTTATTAAAGCTTCAGGCACTGAGGCTCTGCAGTTACCCTGCCTAGCTTCAACTACTGGTTCTACTAAGCTAAATATATAGCTTAGTACTATGGACATAATTTTCTTAACCTTGCTATTCTCATCTGTAAAATGTGGCTATTATGCCAACCCGATGATGACTGCTTAGATTAAATGCACGTCAGCGGGGTGCCTGGGTGTCTCAGTCGGTTAAGCGGCTGCTTTCTGATCAGGTCATGATCCCAGGGTCCTAGAATCGAGCAGAGCCCTGCGTTGGGCTCTCTGCTCGGCGGGGAGTCTGCTTCTCCCTCTGCCTGCCACTCCCCCTGCTTGTGCGCTCTCTCTCTCTCTCTGTCAAGTAAACACATAAACAAATAAATGTACATCAGCATGTAACACAGTGCCTTGCATATAGTAAAATGTAATATATGCTTTTTGTTAGCATTACTTTTAATACTTCTTTTATAAATATTAATGATAGTATTATTAGACTTGGAATTAAATACTTGTCACGGGCACTTGTGCTATTTATTGTTTACCTTAAGGCACATTTGAGAAGTAGCCACACAAAGTACATTTTCTGCTTCTTCCCAAATCTAGACAGTTCCCTGTCCACAGACTACTCAGCACTCTTGTAAAGCTTGTTTTCTACTGGAAAACCAAACTGGAAAGTCATGAACTTAAATGGAGAATTTTATTTTTGTCCACAGATAATGTGTGGAATTTGTGCCCCTTTAAAACTTGCTTTCTTTTTGGAAGGAGATCTTTTATTTGGATCACTCAAAAACTTCTGAATTTCTGCTGTAAGACTGTGCACTAGGTGTCATCCCTTGTTTCTTTCTCGATAGACTTTGACAGATCCCGGTGAGTGCCTGCTTTCTCAGCTGGTGTCAGCCCAGGCTTCCTTGTCATTGAGCAAGGATGGCAGCTTTTTGCAGCCCAGCTTACATCCTCCTATCTCCATGGAGAAGCTTGCTTTAAAAAAAAAAAAAATCAGACTTCAAAATGATATAAAAACATCATCAGTCATTTTGAGTGTTTTATTATATCTGCCAGAAGATATAATAATTTGCTGGTGTTAGACTGTTGCTTAGCATTGTAGTTGCTTTCAGTAATAAAAAAATTATTTTTAATGTGGTGACAAAAATGAATTGATTTTTTGACCTGATAGTATTGGGGGATTTAGCATTTGCCAAAATGAACCAAGAAGGCCAGATTGCTAATAAACCCCACAGCCGCCAGCCAGTCTGCTCAACGCCTGGCAACGGACTGACTTCCCCATCAGCTTTGCTCAGTCTCACCTCTGAACTTCCTGTTCCACTGGACACCACTGTTGCTCGGATCAACCCCATTATAGCCAGGGCTCCAGTGGTGTTATCATGGAAAGATGGAGAAAACGTCTGGGTGGGACCACCACAAGCCCTGGATCATTTCCAGAAGACAGCTTCCCCATGGGAGCCAATGAATCTGTTTTTACCAAGAGTTCAAAAGTCTTATCCAAAAAGTCCAGAGCTTCTATAGTTGGACAACTGGTGTTCCAGTGTGATCATGTCTGCCCTTTGAATGTAAGAACTAAAGCACTTTGTAAAACCTGAAAACAGTTTAAGACATTAAAAAGACACACCCCCTTCCAAAAAAAAAGGAATTTTCATGTACTGTAGAAACCATTCAGAGGCAAAACATCACATCCTCATGAATATAATGGGGTCTTGCTTCCCCCTCTTATTTGAACACAACTCTCATTGACTTAAAAGTGACATTTCCAAACTGGCTGCAAGAATGATTTTTCCTCTAAACAAAGCAGGCTGCATTTGTTCTGGTAGAATGGCTTCTCTTCTTTGTCTCCGGATAATTTGATACAGCATTCATTCATTCAAGTGTGACTCTCATTTGAAAAATTTCTCAATGAGACCATTTAAAAAATATTTTTTAATCTGGAGCTTTCATGACTTCTCTAAGGCTTCTTTCAGCCTTGTCCTTGTAAGCTTAATAGAAATGGCAAAAATTGATCTTTTGAAATAAAATTGTTCCCAGTAAATTTCAACCTAAAATCAATCATTTGTCCCTAAAACTTTGTACTGTGCATGGGCAATTTGTGTTTACAATTTTAAGACGAGGGATTTTCTAATTGCTTCAAGGAATTTTTTTTCCCCCTCCAGATAAAATGACAAGCTTCCAGCCTTCGGACTTGGAAAGGAAGGGAAGTTACTTAAATCTAGTGTCTTCCATATGCCTGGGGCTATTTCAAGAACAACAAATCTCTGAGTGTTTAAAAACAGTGCTGTGGAAATTAGAGCTACAGGTAATATTATTTTCTCTTCTGGGAATGCACCCCATCAAGGGTCAGTCTCCACGCTTCCCACCTTCTCCAGTCTCAGGCACTTCCTGGCCTCTGAGGTCAGAATTCCCATAAATTTCAGGACCTGCCATTTTCTCAGGGCAGAGGTGGGACCCAGGAAGAAGAGACCCCCCCCAATTACATCTTCATAAACTCAAACAAAGCAGACTTGCAGGGTTTACATTTTAAGCCTATGAATCTTCTTCGTGATGGTTCTCATGTCTCTTGGAATAAACAATGTGGGAAGAAAAATATTACGGTCTCTATTTGCAGCATTTTGTTCTGAAAATAACTTGGACAGGAGAGGTGAACTAGTGGTATATGCGCGGGCAAAGCTCTCTGACTTCACTGCACAGTCGTCTCTTCCTCTTAAACAACCAGCTCCCAGTTACCACAATACCCCTGTGTACAGAGGAAAGCCAAAATTAAAAGGTCTCTTTAATACTCAAGGTAAGATTCCAGTTAAATTTAGGGCTAATGAGAAGGCAGTCTGGTTGGTGATTGTGTTTTGCCTTCAGCTTCTGTTTTTAGCATGTGAATAAGGTTTAAAGGAATAAAGGGCATTTAAAGTCAGTGTGGCCCTTTAAGACCTAAGTAACTGAGACCATCAATGAGATTGTCAAGTATCAAAGAGGTTACTACTACATCTTAAATTTCCCCTTGAGTGAGAAGGGAATGATCAAATTCAGAAACACTTCATTTGATAAAGCTAAATGCTCTCCTTCTTGCTAATCTCCCGAGATTTCGCCCTTCACTTGAGCAAATTAACTGAGGGTGAACGATGATCAAAAGAAAAACTTATGAAGAGCAAACACCATAAATCGCTAGTGAGTCTGAAATACACATCAGAAAAAAAATTTTTCTTTAGTCAGATAGAGATCAGAAGCAAAAGACACAGATAGAAGCATGAGATATCTGCTGGAATATAAACAGAACACAGACACAGTCAGGTTTGGGGCAGGGTTAAGAATGTCACTATATCACAGAGGAACTTTGTGGGCCCGGGCACTTCCTCTTCCTACACCTTTCTTGGCAAGTAGAGTCTGAGTTATGAGGAGCTCCCAATCTATAACCTCCCTATTCCCACCCTATTCCCACACACACACCAGTTTTCTTTTTTATAAATAGGGATCACACAAAGCCCTTGAGCTGAGTTGAAATGAACAGAGGAAACTTACATAGACATTAAGATAGTCATGCTTGAAGAAATAGTAATCTGAAAATTGCTTTTGGAATATAGCCTACAGACATAACTGCCTACATTACCAAAGAACCTGTGTAGAAGGTTATTCATTGTATGTAGTGTTATTTGTAAAGAAGTAATTGGAAACGAACATCCATCGGTTGGGGACCGACTAAATAAGCCTTATCCCCATAGTAGAATCACATGCAGTTGTAAAAACACACTCTATGAGGACGCTTTCCAGGATATACTGATGCTGAACGGTCTACATAGTATGTTATATCTGGTGTAAAAATGGAGAGGAGATGGGAATATATATTTATATTTACCTAAAGAAACACTGGAAGGAAACACAAGTTAATGAGAATGTTTTCTAAAGCTACAATAGTCAGAGGTTTAGAGGGCACAGAGTTGGACACTTCCCCATGAATGACTTTTTTTTAACATTTCTGGTTTTTTGACTATGTGAATGTATTATCTATTCAGGATTTTTTAGATTTAAAATAATAATAATACAACTCAATAACAAAACAATCCAATTTTCTTTTTTTGGTAAGTGGCGAATTTGGACACTTCACCAAAGAAAAGAGATGGGTAGCAACGAAGCACATGAAAAGATGCTCAACATCATTAGTCATTAAGGAAATGCACGTTAAAACCAGAATGGCTCCAGTGAACAAACCTGACATTACTAAGTGCTGAGGAGGTTGGGGAGCCCCGGGAATTCATGCCCTGCTGGTGGGAATGCAAAATGGTATGGCCACTTTGGAAAGCAGAGTATCAGTTTCTTGTAATGTGTAACATGCATTTACCATATATTGCCCAGAAATCCCACTCCTATGTATTTAGCCAAGAGAAATGGATACATTAAGTCTCTCCATCCAAAAAATCCAACAAACCAGAACATAAATGTTTATTGTGCCTTTCATTGTAGTCACCCAAACCTGGCAACAACTCCAATGTCTACCAATGAATGATGGATAATGAGTTATAATTGCTGGAATACCAGTTAGCAATAAAAAGGAAAGACCTGACACATGCAGCTAATGAATGAATTTCAGATGCTTTCTGCTAAGTGAAAGAAACCAGACTCAAAAGGCTTCATATAGTGTGATTGCACTTCAGTAACGTTGTGGAAAAGGTACTGCTCTAAAGACAGAAAACAGATCAGTGGCCAGGGGCTGTGGGTTGAGAAAGGTTTGGCTACAAAGGGGCTCAAGGGAATTTTGGGGGACAAAGGAATTTTTCTATATTGTGAATGTGGTGTACATTTGTTAAACTTCAAGGAACTGTATCCCTTAAAGGGGTGAATTTTACTGTTAGGTAAATTATACCTCAACATATCTGACTTTAAACATTTTTAATAGTAAAATACGAGGGAGACATTGTCAAACTTGTGCTTTAGAAAGGTCACTCTGGTTGCTATGTGGTCAAAAACACCAGAGTAAGCAAGAATAAAATTGCAGCTGTTACAGCGGTTCTGTGGGACACCTCCCCTGAGAGCCAGGACCAAAACGGTGGTAAAACGACAGAGGCAGGCCCGTTAGAAACAGATTTTGGAGTGACATATGGGAAGACTTGCTAATGGACTGGTTATGGGTCAGGAGAGACTGAGAGTTGTCAAAGGGGCCCCCAGAGATTCTTTTATCTCCTGTGTGTTTTCGTCCATCCGGGCTGCTATAACAAAAATACCAACGACCTGATGGTTGAAGGAGCAAATATTTATTTCTCACGTTTCTCGAGGCACTGGAAGATTTGATGTTTGGAGAGGACAGAGATGGCCATCTCCTCACTGTGTCTTACATGGCAGAAGGGGAAGGGAGCTCCCTGGGGTCTCTCTTTTAAGGGCACTAATCCCATTTGTGAGGACTCCACTCTCATGACTTAATGCTCTCCCAAAGGCCCCGCTTCCAAATACCACCACACTGGGGGGTAGGTTTCAACATAGGAATTAGAGGACATACATATACACATATGAGGCAGGTGTAGGGCAGAGATTATCAAACAGTTCTAGTACCAATGCCACCATGAATTATCTGCAGAACTCTATTAGGGTCTCTTAAGTGTGTGCCAAGGACTGGAATAATAATGTGAAAACTGTGAACATGAGACCAAGAATCCTTTAGTTGTTTGTCCTAGAAATCAAAGGGAAAAAACCAAGTCTGGGTCTTCTCAGCTAAGAAGGGCTACTATGGGGGCACCTGGTTGGTCCAAGAAGAACTTGGACTCTTGATCTCAGGGTCATGGTTTCGGGCCCATAGTGGGTATGGAGATTACTTAAAAAATAAATAAACTTAAAAAAAAAGAGAAAAGAATGGGACGCCTGGGTGGCTCAGTTGGTTAAGGGTCCGTCTTCAGCTCAGGTCATGATCCCAGCGTCCTGGGATCAAGTCCCACATCAGGCTCCTTGCTCAGCAGGGAGCCGGCTTCTCCCTCTGCCTCTGTCTGCCTGTGCTCGCTCTCTCTCTCTCTCTCTCTCTCTCTGACAAATAAATAAATAAATAAAATCTTAAAAAAAAAAAGAAGAAGAAGAAGATTCTTCCCCTCCAGGAGGGCAAAACCAAAAAGATGAAACTCTGCCACTTGTATTTGCTGGTCAACATAAAATGGCCTAACAAGAAAAGAGGAAAAAATTAGCTGAAATATATTTTGCTTATTAATTAATAATAATTCATGTGTGGGTTTTTTTTTAATTGTGTAAAGTTCATTTCCTGTGCTTGCGCATGTATTTGCTGTGGCTGATTGTGGACTGACAAGTGATTGCCCATTAGCCTAGCGTGGGTGTTCCTCACCACACCGTTAACATGCTGACCCCAGTCTGTGTCTAACAGTCTCGAGTGGGGCAGCTGCCTTTGGTCCCCTTGGTTCAGAGTCATTTGGTCAGAATAGCTAAATCGTATCTTAGAATGCCATGTGAAGTTCAACAGGAAACCCTTTTGTGATAAAGGTGAAGACCAGAAAGAACAGCAATAATAGAGCCCAAACCTACTATGTGCAACCTCTCGTTCTATATACACACATACACATGCTTATACAGAGATATATTCTGATTATAAAAATAACAGACGCTAGCAAACATTTTAGAAAACCCTCCCCGGGGGCGCCTGGGTGGCTCAGTAGGTTAAAGCCTCTGCCTTCGGCAGGGGTCATGATCCCAGAGTCCTGGGATAGCGCCCTGAGTTGGGCTCTCTGCTCAGCAGGGAGCCTGCTTCCCCCTCTCTCTCCACTTGCCTCTCTGCCTACTTGTGATCTCTGTCTGTCAAATAAATGAATAAATAAATCTTAAAAAAAAAAAAAGAGGGGTGCCTGAGTGGCTGTCTGTCAAATAAATAAATAAAAAATCTTAAAAAAAAATCCCTCCCCAATATCACTTACCAGATACTGACTGTAGGCTTTTTGTTATACATTCCTCCAGATTGTTTTCTGCACAACTACATTTATTTTAAGAGTATTACTTACACAAAGATAATTTAAAGAAATTTCAGCCAAGATTTTGACACTGGATATTAATACTTCTACAGTGATTAGAGGGAGGAAATTAAATGAGAGAGGATATATCTAAATATCTCCAAAGGATATGTCTAAATAATTCATTAACTTTTAAAGTATTAATCTAAGGTTGTTTCCTTTGATGGTTATTAAGAGAACATGGTAGAAAATTCATGTAAAAGAGTGAAATAAAATTACAGAATTATCTGATTGTATATAAAGATTCTTAGCAACAATATTTCAAAGAGTTAATACATTTAATACATGATGGTGACAGGGTTCAGAACACACTACTCCCAAATATGGCACCTTGGCATATGGAATGTTTTAAGCTAAAGGAATTTAAGCTAAAGGGAAATGGCAGGTACAGGAAGGACTCTGTGATCTTCCCTTCTGTCCTGAATTAGGTCATAAAACCCTCAAATGAGGGGCGCCTGGGCGGGTCAGTCCAGTTAAGCGTCTGCCTTCAGCTCAGGTCATGATTCGGGGGTCCAGGGATCCAGGCCTACCTTGGGCTCCCTGCTCAGTGGGGAGTCTCTGTCTCCCTCTCCCTCTGCCCCTCCCCCCTGCTTGTGCTCCCGCACTCCCTCTCTCTCTCAAATAAATAAATAAATAAACTTTAAAAACAACAACAAAAACCCTTCATATGAGAAGCCCTATACCCACAGAGAAGGAGCATCCCATCCTTTCTTTCAAAGACAGAGGAAGACGCCCCTGGATGGCTTAGTCAGTTAAGTGTCTGACTCTCGATTTCAGCTCAGGTCGTGATCTCAGGGCTGTGAGCTTGAGGCCTTCACTGGGCTCTGTGCTGGGCGTGGGGCCTGCTTAAGAGTCTCTCTCTCCCTCTGCTCCTCCCGCCCCATCCCTGTCGTAAAAAAAAAAAAAAAAAAAAAGACAAAGGGACTCTGAGAGGAATCCAAACAACTATTGCTAAGTTTCCCCCAGTTTAGCACTCTCAATTTGTGCACTTTCTCCCTCCCACATTTTTCCACAACTTTCCACTCTTCTTCAAACTGAGAATAAAACCACTCAGGTTTAGCCATTTCTTGGGATCTTCATTTCCTTATGAAGGCTCTTGCATTACATAAAATTAAGATTAAATAAATTTGGTGATTTTCTCTTACTAATCTTTTTTTTAGGGTTGAAGAAAAGGATTTTTTTTTCTAATAGAAAATTTTTACTCTGATAGAAATGTTTTCTAAATAATACAATACAGTATATGTCCTAATGTATTTAGCCACTTGAATTAGGAAAATAGTGATTAATAACTAGTAGATAATTAATATCAACATATCTTGTTTATCTGGACTCAACCTATTCCAGAAAGCTTAAGGAAACCTTTAACATAAATATCTTTTGTATCACCTTGCACACAATTTCTTTTGGTTATAAAAATATTTTGGGCAACAAAAAATACCCAGATGTGTTTTGGAAGATCAACTAATACCACCAAATTTATGATAACAATCAGTAACAACAAAAAAACAGTAGTTGGCCCTGGAATTAGATTCCCCAAAGGCAGAGACAATTTTTAACTCAATAGCTGTTTCTCCTCTTATATTTTACTCCTTAGTTTTAGTAATAACATTATGCAGCTACTGATTAAACAATTTTAGACATTATGTACTGATTTCCCATTATGGAAGGACTTAATATTCTTTTACCACTCCTATACACACACATACACACACACACGTTCTTCTCCCCCAACCCTGAGTATTTTAATCATAATTTTGTATTAAATGAATATTCAGTTTTTATAATATAATAATGCAAATATTGCTTGCAAGTAAGCAATGCATTGTATATATTTCTTTTTTATACTTCTATCTTTCCAGGAGCTAGATATTGTTTATTTATTTGTTTTGCTTTGTTTTAGTATGTGTGAATGGAAGTTGTATGTGCATGCGTGTATAATTTTTCTTATACTTCTCCAATTCTCTTCCCAGCAACATTGTCAAGCACCTCAAGTTTTCTTGCGATTTTTGTTTTTGTTTTTGCTTTTAATGGAGACATCTCTCTCAGACCCTTCCATCCTTCTGTTTCTATCAAGACTAGTTGATCTCTAGAATGGCTAAATTTTGTCAGCCTCATATTTTCTTTCTCATGACTCTAGAAATTCAATTTGCCTTTTTCCTTTGTTGGAATTCTTGTTTCCTTACTCATGTCTTCCTCTTTCTTTGTTTATTCTCTTCCTTTGGTAGCATACATGTTCCAGAAATTCCTGGTGGGAAAAAAAATGTAAAGCAGAGTTTTTGAGATTTACCTGTTTGAAAACATTTTTTTTTCTATCTTCATATTTGATTGTTTGGCTGTGCAGAAAATTGGATTGGCAAGATATTCCCTCAGAATTCTGAAGGCATTGCTTCATTAGCTTTCAACCCTTGGTCTTGAGAGTTCAACGTTACTCTTTTTCCTCATGACCTTTCTTTCTCTTTCTGGAAGCTTAAAAAAAAAATTTTTTTTTTTAATCCCTACTGGGGATTTTACCATCTTGTGCCTTGCATGAGTCATTTTCATTTCTCTATCTTAATGGGACCCTTCCTATCTTTTATTCTGGGCTATGCTCCATATCTATCTATGATGGTTCCTTCTGTGTGTCAGCTTGCCTGGGGCACAGGTGCCCAGATTCATGGTCAGACGTTATTCTGGGTGTGTCTGTGAGTGTTTCGGGATGAGATTAACATTTGAATTGTTAGGGACTGGATCCTGACAGAAGAACCAAGCAATACTCAGAGACCTTGGGGGATCCGAGGTTTACTTCACACCGGCAGGCCCAGAAAAGAGTAATCTCTCAAGGTCTGAGTCCCAAGCACAAAGTGGGTATCTTATACACTTATCTTATATACTTGTACTTCCGTATCTGTGCCACTCTTGCAGCTGGGACCAGTGGGGCCAGAGGAAAGCCTGCAATGAATGGCCCTGGGGCTGGGACTGGGATTCCGCTGCTGGATTGGTCAGCCACTCAGAACACAGACTTTCCTTATCAGAATCAGTAGACTGAATACAGCCGAGTGCCCTCAGCAGTATGGGTAGGCCTCATTCGATTCACTGAAACTCCAGGGACAGAAGCAAATGTTGTTTTAGAGAGAATTCACTTTCTCTTCCTGACTGCCTACTACCTGGGCTGTTGGCGTTCTCCTGCCTTTGGACTTGGACAAGAACTGGAGCTCTCCCTTCAGCTTTCCCGGGTTTCTAGCTTGCTGACTGTAGATCCCGGGACTAATTGGTCTCCATGTTCAAGTAAGCTGATTCTTTATAATGAATATATTACATTCATATGTTATCATGCTGTTGGTTCTGTTTTTCTGGATGGGCTCTAGTTACAGGGCAGAGTGAGGGAGTATGGGGGCTATATGGAATTTCCCTCACCTTTTTTTGGTCTTCTTAGAACTGTGCCTGGTTGCAAGTAGCCGACTGGTCCATTAGGGTCAGTCAATCCCGCTGTCTTCTGTCCCATGCCTCATGCTCACCTTCAGCTGTGCCTGGGATCATCCCTGGGTCCACAGTCTCTTGGGCATGATCTCTCCATCACTAAACTTCCTATTTCTTTCTTGGGTTGGAGATGTTATCACTGGACTTCAGGGGTGGGGAGAAGTTCAAGGCATCTAACTGCTCCTTATGCAAACTCTCAACTAATTATCCTATGTTTATCTCACATCTTGCCCCTACTTTGAAGGTGTCTAGCTTCTGAGTCTTTCAGGTGTTCTGGGCCATGAATCAGTTTGCTTCTCTCTTGCAAGCACCTGTGCAGAGATGTAAGCTTCAGGTCTCACTGCTCTAATACTTCAGGTACTACCTAGCCACCACTTTAAACTTCCAGAATGCTGTTGTCTCTAATCCTCGTTCACGGCCTCTGTTCTACTCTCCCTGTATTGTCTCTTTACATCTTCACTGTCGTTTTGGTGAGGTTTTAGGAGAAAGCATAAATGGACACAAAACACACATTCTAAAAGATACGTCATCTTTTAAGAGGGGCGCTCAGTCGTGAAGCATCTGTCTTCAGCTCAGGTCATGATCCCAGGGTCCTGGGGTTGAGCCCTGCTCAGTGGGGAGCCTGCTTCTCCCTCTGCCACTCCCCCTGCTTGTGTTCTCTCTCTCACCGTGTCTCTCTCTGTTAAATAAATAAATAAAATCTTTTTAAAAAAATAAATAAATAAAAGATACACAACAGTCCTCTGCCACATGTAAGCAAAGAGAGCAAAGCACCGTTCTCTGTTGTGCCAGAGCACTGGCTGTGGGCTGGCCAGCTCAGCCTCCCCCCATTTCCTCTTCACGGTTACACATACACAAAGGACTTGATTCTGTATTTTTCTTGGTTTTGTTACTTAACAAAATGTCTTAGAGCTACTTCTGTATTAGTACTTATAGGCCTATTTCATTCTATTTAGTGACTACATAGTATTCAACAGTATGAATTTATCACGATTTATTTAATCATTTCCCCCACTCTTTTTACATTTTATGCAGGCACACAGATACACATCTATACATGCACACACTTACATTATCTTAGAAGGTAAGTAAATTAAGTGAATAAATTGCATAAATATCCATCATATTTATGCAAGGAAGGGATCAAAAGAATATCAAATATCATACACATAGACATCTTCACTAATGACTTACTTCTAATAGTGAATGACTAGAGCCATCTCTAACGCCTCCAAAATCAGAGATATTAGGATTCCCCTTCAGTTGAAGATACATCATAAATTAAGCTACAGCACCCTTGAAACTCTGGAAGCCCACAGACATAGATTTATGTAAATGAAAAACTAGGATTCAATTTACAATTTATATTTCTACAGAACAGGTCATGTGTTCTCTGCTAATCAGATTTTATGTCAGTCAGAGTCCTGACGGAAAACAGATGGCATTTTCCAATGGGGAACTGAGCAGAATTTAAGGGAGGGACCATTTTCAGTGGCGGGCCGGGGTTCAAGGAAACCAGAATAGGATGATGAAGCACTTTGGGGCTGCAACAGAGAAAGCCTTTGCCTTTCCTGTGCCTGAAGGTCAAGAGACAAGAGAGTTCCTGGGAGTGGAGAATAAGTCTATCTGTAAGACGGGCCGCCTGCAGGAGCTGTGGCTTTGTGGAGGGACCCAAATGACCTTCAGGAGCCAGAGGAGGAGGAGTTGGGGGGAAACATCCCACCTCACTCTTCATCCTGTAGTTTTGCTAAATCTGGCAACCCTAGGTGGGGAAGAGTAGAGCATCAATCTGGAGGGGCAAATGGAGGATTCTCCTACCCGAAGGAGCAGTGTTGTACTGGGCTCATTTGTAGCCGTGTCTGTGGACCTTGGGGCAAAGCCAATCACCAAGAACCACAGACAATGTATTTATCCAGTCATGAAAATGAGTTCATTAAGTCAGCTCTGAAAGTTGCCCACATCTTGGCTCATAATTCCAATTATATGGAAAAGAGACTCCATATTAAAAAAGTCAATGAAGACAGAAAAGCAAACTTTTCATTAAAAGAGTCAATAGAAATGAAAAAGTAAAAACTTCTCTTGTTGTCCCCTCTCATTAATATTTGATTTCTTTATTATTCCAGCCCACAGGTCTGCAAATAAGATATGGCATCAGTAGCTGAATGGAATGTCTCTGTCCAGGCATTTGGAGAAAAATTCCATCATGAATAGAGGCTAAACAGACCAGATAATGCAAGAGGGATAACTTGAGCAAAAGGTAGGAACCAAACTTACATTTATAATAAATATTAATTCATGACAGAAACAACATGAAAGAAGAAATGGTTGGGGCCAATAAGAAAGGAGTGTCCCTCACAAATCAATATGATTGGATAGTAGTCTGGTAATTCCTAAGCAGCAATCTTCTTTATGAATAAAATTGATTTTATTTATAAGCAAATAGAAAAAAATTAGAGATGAAGTGTGTAAATAAGTAATATTGGAAATATTACCTTAAAATAATAAATCTGAGGGGCACCTGGGTGGCACAGTCGCCTGGATGTCTGACTCTTGGTTTCAGCTCAGGTCGTGATCTCATGGTTGTGGATCGAGCCCCTCTTTGGATACCTTGCTCAGCCCAGAGTCTGCTTGGGACACTCATTCTCTCTCTACCCCTCCCCACTGTATGCTCTCTCTCTCTCTCTCTCTCTCTCTCTCAAAGCAAATATATAAATCTTTAAAAAATAATAATAAAAATCTGATTAGATGGGGAGGAGAAAAAGAGACTCAAGGAAACACTAAGATTTTATATGTTTGGAAACTAGTTTTCCCCTTAAAAAATCTTTTTTAACTTAAAGACAGATTCTATTTATTCCATTTCCATAGTTCATCTATTTACTGCCAAAGTATGACATTTTTATAGGTTTAACATGTTATACTTTTTATTATAAAATTTGTTTTTCAAAAAAATACTGAGGAGGAAAAATTATTTTAAGGTTCTGCCATTTGGCTCAACAGCTGTAAGAGAGTTTGAACTCGTTTTTAGCGGTGGGCTACTGCATACTTGATGCCTGGAGAAGTCCAAGATTCTGGTTTCCAAATAATGACCCACATAGCAAAGTGATCTAAGGCAGTGAGATCACTTTTTAACACACCTTCTCTATGTGATAAAAAAAAAAATTATGGTTTTATTTATTTATTTGAGAGACATTGAGTGAGAGAAAGAGAGAGCACAAACCCTGGGGGAGGGGCAGAGGGAGAAGGAGACTCCCTGATGGTGGGGCTGGATCCCAGGACCCCAGGATCATGACCTTAGCCAAAGGCAGATGATTAATTGACAGAGCCACCCAGGCGGCCCTCATATTATTTATTTCTAAAAATAATCATGTCAGTAAAAAACAAAATATAATATAACTTACAGTACCCCCACAAAAAGAATTGGATTGATTCTGTTAAATTACATTATGGTAGGTCTTTTTTAAAAGGAGGGGAACATATAAGGAAAGGCTTCCAAAAATTGTGACTGCAAGGGGGTAACACAAGGGTCTTTGCAGCTATGGAACAATTCTGTGTCTTGATTGTGGTGGTGGTTATACAAACCCCCACGTGATGAAATTGTACAGAACCGTGTACACACCCACAAATGCGTGCACACAAAACTGATGAACATGGAAGGAGGGCTGTGGATTGCACCAAGGTCAATGTCCTGGTTTTGATATTGCATTATAGTAAGGTTAAGATTCCAGCATTGGGATAACTGGGTGAAGAGTAACAGGATCTCTATGCATTGATTTTTACAACTCCTGTGAATCTATAATTATTTCAAAATTAAAAAAAAATTTTTTTTAATATTTAATTTATTTATTTGACAGAGATCACAAGTAGACAGAGAGGCAGGCAGAGAGAGAGGAGGAAGCAGGCTCTCCGCCGAGCAGAGAGCCCCATGCGGGGCTCGATCCCAGGACTCTGGGATCATGACCTGAGCAGAAGGCAGAGGCTCTAACCCACTGAGCCACCCAGGCACCCCTAAAAAAAAATTTTTTAAAGGTTACATACTGTATGATTCCTTTTTTTTTACATTCTCAGAAAGACAAAAGTATGGCAACAGAGAACAGGCAGTGGTTGCCAAGGGTAAGGAAAGGATAGGACTACAAATGAATAGCACTAGGAGATTTTGGGGGTGATGGAACAGTCCTATATGGTGGTTGTGGTTACATGAATCTATACACACATTTATAAAAATTTAGTCAACATCTTAAATATTTTTTCAAAGCTGTTGAAAGCTTTTGAATCAGTCGCTTTCACGTCAATATTGGAATATTGAGCTCACTTATATGGGGAATCTAAAAAACAAAACAAAACAGACTCAGAGTAGATTTGGGAAGCAATCTGTTGGTTATCAGAGGGGGAGGGGTTAGGGGTAAAGGGGATTAAGAGGTACAAACTTCCAGTTATAAAATAAATAAGTCACCAGGATATAATGTACAGCATAGGGAATATAGTCAATAATAGTATAATAACTGTATGGTTATTATAGATGGTATCATGAGGATCATTTCATAACACATGAAAATATCTAATCACTATGATGTACGTCATAATCAGTATGACGTAATAGGATACGTCAATTATAGTTCAACTATGTCAATTTTACTTCAATAAATAAATAAGTAAATGTCGGGACATTGGACACGTTATTCTCAGTTATCTGTAAAATGGTAATATTCATGTCCATCTAATAATAATGTATGTAAAGACCTTAGCATATTGCCTAGGACTTGGAAAGCACTGACTGAATAGCATTACTTATTTTTATTTACTTTTTATTTTGGGAATTCATTCTGTAAGGAAATTTATTTATTCGTTTATTTATTTTTAAAGACAGATTTATTTATTTATTTATTTATTTATTTGACCAAGAAAGATCACAAGTAGGCAGAGAGGCAGGCAGAGAGAGGGGGAAGCAGGCTCCCTGCTGAGCAGAGAGCCTGATGCGGGGCTCCATCCCAGGACCTTGAGATCATGACTTGAGCCGAAGGCAGAGGCTTAACCCACTGACCCACCCAGGCACCCCTCTGTAAGGAAATTTAGAATAAACAGAGGAGATTACTGGATGTTTCTCATGAAAAATTATATTTCTTTGAACACACCCTTTCCTTTATCTTCGATTCAAGCTTTTCACTGAGCTATTTTATAATTCAA